>JASDQU010338966.1:0-12393 GCA_032191745.1 Picea mariana
TGTTTGGGGGTCATTAAGGATATGGTTGTGACTCTATTTCAGCTGCCCATGAAAAGTATACTTATGGATGTTGTGGTGGTTGATGTTCCTCCCAAGATTGGCATGCTCTTGTCAAGGTCTTGCATAAAAATATTTGGAGGAACCTTGCATATGGATCTCTCATATGAAACTATCCCGGTGTTTGATGGGTAGCATAGAAGACTTTACAAAGAAGCCCATATGGCTAACATTATTAGTGATGAAGCAAACCCTGCTAGTCATCCTGTTTTTTCTCTTGATACCAATTTGGGGTCCATTACTTTGCAGCTCACCGATGCTCCTGAAACTCCTCTTGAAATAAGAAAAAAGTCTGCTACCTTGTATAAAGAACCTCCTCTAACCAATTCTTTTTTGAATATGTTCTTTGATTTATCCTCTTTTAAGGAAGGTGTCGGTGCTGGAGTGGTGTTTTTCACACCAACTCAAGAAACCATATCTTTTTCATACAAACTATAATTTGAAACTACCAACAATGTGTCAGAGTATGAAGCTCTTATTTGGGGCTTGAGAGATGTAAAGGATATGGGGATTAAAAAATTGTCAGTATTTGGAGATGTTGAATTGATAGTCCATCAGACCAAAAATTTTTGCCAAACTAAGCACCCTAGGATTAGATCTTATAGAAATGAAGTATGGGACCTAGTGGATTTTTTTTTCTCTAAGTATGACATCTCTTTTATTCCACGAGAAGATAACTCTGTGGCTGATTCTTTGGCTGTATCAGCAAGCCATTTTAGGATACCCATACTGCCAAAACTCATGTATGATGTAGAAGTCAAATACAAGCCTTCTATACTAGATAATGCCAAATATTGGAAGGTGTTTGAAGATGATTTAGAACTCAAAAAATTTCTTGAGTATGTTGATGCATTTGTTGCATTACACATTGATTCGGATCTTGATTCTGAAATTACTCCATATGTTGATGTTTTACTTAACATAATTGCTAATCATCATATCATGTAGCTACCTAGCAACCAGATTCCAAAAGGACTAGTTCCTTTGGAAAAATTATTTGATGCAAATGATGTGGTAGTAAAAGGGAAAGTGTATACTAATGATGCTGATATAACTGAGTGCAATTTGGGAACAACGAAGGATCCAAAATATGTCAATTTGTGAAGCAACCTATCAAGAGAGCAGAGGGATGAATATGTCAAATTGTTGAAGGAGTTTGCTGATGTATTCACATGGACTTACAAAGATATCTGAACTTATGACACAAGCATTATAGAGAACAAGATTCCATTAAAAGAAGAGACTAAGCACTTCAGGCAAAAGTTGAGGAAAATCAATCCTATGTTACTTCCTGTCATGGAGAAGGAGGTAAAAAAGCTTTTAGATGAAAAAAATATTGTTCCTTTGAGATATTCCAAATGGATGGGTAATTTGGTCCCCGTGAGGAAAAAGAATGAAGAAATAAGACTTTGTGTCAATTTCTAGAATCTGAACAGAAGTTCTAAAAAGGATAATTACCTTTTCCCAAGATGGAGCATATATTACAAAGGGTGACAGGTGTGGCGCGAATGTCTATGGTTGATGGTTTTTCTGGCTACAACCATATTTTCGTTTTGCTAGAGGATAGAGAGAAGACAACTTTTACAACTTCTTTGGGTACATTCATGTACGCCAAGATGCCCTTTGGTTTGATGAACGTGGGGCTGACCTTTTAGTGAGCTATGGACATAGCATTTATTGGGGAGAAGGATAAGTTTAATTTTATCTACTTAGATGACATAACCGTGTTCTCTCAATTTGATGAAGAGCACTGTGATAATTTAAGAAAGGTATTCTTAAAATGCAGAAAATTTGGCCTCTCTTTGAATCTGAAAAAGTCATTGCTCACCATGAAAGAAGGAAAATTATTGGGGCATATCATGTCAGCTGAAGGAGTGAGGATTGATTCCAGTAGGGTTGAAGCCATACTAACCTTAGCACTACCTAGATCTAAAAAGGAAGTTCAATCTTTTCTAGGAAAGGTTAATTTCTTAAGAAGGTTTTTGTCGAATTTTGTTGAGTTTCTCAAGTATATCACAACCATGTTGAGGAAAGATAATGAAATCAAGTGGAATGTTGAGGCTCGTAGTTCTTTTGATAAAATAAATAAATCTTTGACAGAAGCCCCAGTCTCAGTCATCCCAGACTACTCCAAGGACTTTGTTATTTTTTCTTTTGCCTCTTTCGATACAGTAGCAACAATTTTGTTACAGAAGAACTCTGAAGGCTTAGAGAAGCCCATTGCTTTTTTCAGTCGGGCTTTGGGGGATGCATAATTAAAATATGACATTATGGATAAGAAAGACTAAGCATTGTTTAAAACTCCTAAGTCCTTTAGAGTTTATGTGTTGCATTCAAGAGTTATTGCTTATGTTCCATCAGCTGCTGTAAAATAAATTCTTATTCAGCCTGATATTGATGGAAAATGCAACAAATGGATTGCTAAGATCCTTGAACTTGATTTAGAATTTAGACCTACCAAATCGGTCAAGTGCCAGGGTTTAGCCAAGTTGTTGGTTGAATCAAATTCCTTAGTGTTGGGAGTAAATTTCATTGGCTTATGTTCAGAAAAGAAGCAGGCTGCATTAAACAGTAGAGGTGCTCAGGCCATCCCTGCATTGGAATATTACAGTTGGTACAAGAACATTATATTTTTCTTCCAGAATATACAACCTCCAAGTGATATGGAAAAGAACAAGGGGAGAGCATTAAAACTCAAATCGATAAAGTATTGCTTGGTTGATCAAATTTTGTATTGGAAGGATTCATTGGGAGTGCTATTGAGATGCCTAGACCCGCAGGAGGCCCAAAGGATTATGTTTTATTTTCATGATAGTTTGTGTGGGGGGGATCATTTTTGGAGGACTATTGCCTACAAGATTCTCAGGGTTGGGTATTTTTGGCCTAGTCTGTTCATAGATGTTTGTGCTAAGATCAGAGTATGTGTTAAATGTCAAAATTTTTCTAGAAAGCAGTAGCTTAAGTCTTTTCCATTAAAGCCCATAGCAGTTTCAGGACCTTTTCAACAATGGGTCTTAGATATTATCAGGGAAATTCATCTTGCTTCCAGTGGCCAACATATATGGATCTTGACTGCTACAGATTACTTCACTAAGTGGATAGAGGATATCCCTACCAGGAATGCTTCTCACAAGGTGATCATTGGATTCCTTGAAGACATTATAGCAAGGTTTGGTTGTCCGAATAGAATTGTCATTGACAATGTTGCATCCTTCAAGGCTGAGCCATTGATTTAGTTCTGTGAACAATATGGGATCACATTGATTCATTCAACCCCTTATTACCCACAGGGAAATGGGCTTGCAAAATCCTCAAACAAAAGGGTTATAAAGATTGTTAATAAGTTGTTGGAGGATAACAAAAATGCATGTGATTCAAAACTCAAGTTTTCTTTGTGGGATGATAGAGTGACAACAAAGAGGGCCTTGGGCCTTTCTCATTTCTAGTTGGTATATGGAGTTCAAGCCGTTTTTCCCTCTCAACTCACCTTTCTTGTGGAAAAATTCCTCCAAGATTATCAAGGGGAGCCAGATTATATGATCAGGAGGATTCAATAACTGGTTGAAGTGCAGAAGACTTGGGAGAAACTGGTAGATAAGGCATATGATCATCAACTGAAGATCAAGCAGGCATTTGACAAGAACGTGAAAAAAGAGGATTTCCAATTGGGCGATCTGGTGCTCAAGTGGGATGCACCGAGGCAGGATAAAGGGAAGCATGGTAAATTCAAATATTTATGGTTTGGTCCTTTCAAAATCTCTAAGTTATTCCCTAATAACACTTTCAAGTTGCAGAATATGGAGAACGAAGAGGTTTTTGGTGGCCCTATAAATGGGCATTTCCTAAATAAGTACTTTTCTTGAGCCAGGAGTGGCTCTTTACATCATTGTAAATATCACTCTCTTTTATTTTTGTGTTCCAATAGCCGACCCCATAGCCATAGGATAAGGCACTGAATCTATTCATTCTTGGCAGCCCACAAGGGAAATTCCATCCCCTGTGGAGCCAATGTTATCACATTAACTCGCCTTGTGTATCTGAGTTTGTTTTTGTTTAAAAAGAAAAATTAAAAAAAACAAAACACATAAATTCTTATTTTCTCTTTAAAATAAATTTCTCATCCTTTAAATGTTATTTATGATAGGACCCCTTAGGATGAATAAACCTTTGAGTCATAGCTCATGTGTTGACCCCCAATTCAATTTTTTTTCCTTAATCCCTTATCAGCTCATGGTCTATTCTTTATGTCCCCTCTCATGATTCATCCCTAGGTTGATACCTCCCATGATCAAGATGATGTGACACACCTGTCTCATCACTCATGACCTCACATGCATACCTCATCATCACCACTCACCTGTCCATTCATTTTTTATTTGGAGAACACTTCACACTCAGCAGGCATTTCCATAGAGCCTCTCACAATTATCATTCACCCACTCCAAGTCATGATTTCCACGAATGATACCTTAACACTTGTTTTCAGTGTTTGAAGTCAGTTGAAATGTTTTCAAAAGATATATCATTTATGATTCTTGGTAACAATTTCTAAATTTGAAAGTTCAATAGTGATGCACTGCGTAAGTTTTCCAACTCAGATCAGATGATGGCATGCCCACTAAATCCGATGTTGTGAGAGATTTCAGGGCTGAAGTTTCCTCAATCTCATCCTAAGTTCGTGCTGAGGAGCTCAAAAGTTATCGACTTCACATGTATCCTATGAAACCCCCTTCACATATTAATTTTCATAAGAGATTTGTGCTCGAGTTTTGGTTTTCTAAGCTTGCAGGGTAGTATGGGATCCATATTTACATTCCTATAAACATCTTCGCTCATATCCATAGTTTGATTATTGTCTTTAGTCATATCCTTTGAAATTCATAGGCCTGAAATATCCCACCCTCTGTGTATGTGTTGCACTATGCAGAGGCATTGCTCAAACATCTCTGATTATCCTTTGCTTCTTTTCATCCTATATGAAGAGTCAGTTCGGAATTACATCCTCATAGTCTACACTCTGAAAACCTGTATGAGCCTGAAAGTCCATTTCTCATAGCCAAGTTCATTGTGCTCTTGAGACTTAAATTGAAGTTTTTTGGTCAATAGCATCCCTTACAACCTCTTAAGAACCCTATTTTTGAGTCATGGAGACCCCTCAGTTGAAGAAAGAACATAAAGATGGCAAGATAGTTCGAACATAACATGTGGACATGCACCTTTTTTGACACAAAACCCATGGTAAGGGAAATGTTTCGAAGAGAAGGATGCCTCTCTTTCTGCCAGAACATGCAGAGAGGCCACTCAGAAGTATCAAAACAATTTGCACTAAATTTTGATGGCAATAAAAACAGAGTTGGATATTTGGAATTTGAGGTGACTGAAGCCTCCATATTAGCTGCAACAAGGATTCCCATTTCAGGAGAAAATTGGTTCAAGGCCATGGTATTGAGTTCACCTTTCATTAAAGATATTTTCAAGCCTGAACACCAAGCCAATGACTTATTTAAGAATGTGTCAAGGAATAAGTTGATTGACCAGTTTCACAGAATGTCTAAAATCATAAAGAGATATTTTAGTTGTGAAGGGAGATTTAACACTCTGTACCATTACCACATAAGGTCATTGTTTCATTTTACTGGTAAGGTTTAGATGAATATTCCATATTACCTGCTAAAAAGTATAGGTAAAATGGAAGATAAGGTGCAAGCCAAATCCAAGGATGTGGACTCCAACTTTTTTCACGTTGGACTTATTAGCATGCTTGTCTCTGAAGAGTTGGGAAAGAAAGAGATCTCCTGGGAGAATTTTTTGGTCTCTTCTCACTTGAAGCTAGACCCAACACCTACCCCCCAATCATAAATTGTAGGCTCTTCATTACCTCCTCATAAATAGCTGAAGAATCTTTACAGACAGAACAAGGGTTTCCAGGCTCATAACAGGAAGATAAAAGAAGAACTGAAGCATTTCCAAGATGAATGCACCCCAAAAGAATTTACAGGTGTTGGTTGAGGCTGCCATTGAAGATGACAAAATAGTAGCGAAGGAGAGCACAACTATATGGAAGAAGCCTTCCAGGGCTAAGAAGAAGAAGTCTACTGAGTTAGTTGAAGACACTCTTTCCACCAAGAAGTGTGTGAGGATAAGTGTTAAAATGACAAAGTAGTTGGTAGTGGTAAACCCCATTTTTGAAAGTTGTTCCTTCTTGGGAAGGCTAACTGATATGCACATATTAAGTTTTTCCACCTATACAGGCTTCTAGGTGTTTAGCTATATGAATTTTGGAATTTTTTCCAAATACTAGTTTCACTCAGTGGTAAAAGCACCTAAGTAAATTGATTTTTCATCATGGAAGGACAAAAACATATCTACACACATTCAGGAGTCAAAGACGTTGCATTTATGCTTAGATACCCAAACCCTTATGCAAACGCAGTGTAGGTGGCACTGCATAATATTTTACATAATGCAGAATTGTTACATAGGCGCTACCCATAGTCATTGCGTAATATCTTAGAGACAGTTGGTTTACACACAGGGGCTACTCAATTTTGCAATAGAGGAAAAATGTAGCCGCGTACATGCAGCACGGGGATGCTACCCATGATATCTACCTTCTCTCCTTGTTCGACTCTAGGGGGCGCTACACAGAATTGATACCGAAGGGAGTATCTAGGACTAGGCCAACAATTTTGGATAGATTAATAATGTATTAAATGACAGAAGTAGCAGTCAGCATTCAGAGGACAACTACAAGATCCAAAGGGACACATGGAAAAATAAGAGTTCAGTAGAAAAATACATCAAAGCAGTTAGAAGCATGATTGGGTTTAGTCACCAACACTTCCTTGTTTTATAGCATAGGTTGTTATCTTAGTTGTTAGAATAAGTAAAAGTTCTGATACTTTTAATGAAAAGAGGCCAACTCATACCTCCAACTGTTGCCTCCCTTTCCTGTTATAAATAGATAAGTGAATTGATTTAATGGGTTTGGATGGTAGAGCAAGGATCCCAAGAAACTGTAATATTTTGATAAAGTGACTGTGATCTAGTATGTACTGGACTTAATACTTTTTGACTAATAGAAATCAACTCTTATTTCAGACTATTTTCTTCTAATGCTAAATGTTCATACTTGAATGCTTCATATGGATGACTATAGTAATGATGTGATGGATGTTTGATTTTTTTATTGTCATGGTGTCTATTTAGTTCCTTAGTTTCTAATTTCAAGAAGATCTTGTTTTTAGAAACTTTCTTCCTTTGGGATTTTGTGGACCTGATGTTTCTAGTAGCTCTTACATTATTCTCATTCAAGTCTTCCTTCTATCCATATTTACTCCCTAATTACCGATTGAAATTAGCCAAGACCGTATTTTTTGTTACATGTTAGCCCTGTTTCTGAGTGAGGATATTATCATTCTGAGTTTTTCCCATTAGGCCTTTCAAAAAACTCTGATACTTTCACATATCATATGATGGGTATTGGAATTACTTTCCTTGCAATCATAAAGTGACTCCTAGTACTAACAATAAGGATTAAATTTTAGGACTTAACCATGATTTATGGAGGAAACCCGAGCATAGGTGAAATGGCAGATAAGGTGCAAGCCAAATCCAAGGATGTGGACTTCATCTTTTTCCACATTGGACTTATCAGGATGCTTGTCTCTGAAGAGTTGGGAAAGAAAGATATCTCCTGGGAGAATTTTTTGGTCTCTTCTCTCTTTAAGCTAGACCCAACACCTACCCCTCAATCACAAATTATAGGGTCTTCATTACCTACCAGTAGTAAAATAGGGATTAAGAAGAAGAGAAAGGTCAGAGCCCCTATTTTAGATATTAATAAGCAGGTCAGAGAAGCTGAGGAGGAGGTTTTTCCTTCCCCACACTCAGATTTCTCACCACCACCTCAACCAAGTTTAGAAGAAGTTGCATCTTCTACCAAGGTGACATCAAAAAAGGGGAAGAGTCTTCTCTTTCCCTCTCCTTCTCCAGTAGTTGAAATCAAAGCTAAAAGACCTTTCACCAAGCCGTCATTTCCTATGGGGGATTTCAAAGGACAACCTTTACAAAAAAACCCTATACATAAAATCAAGTGTAAAGGTACCAAAAGATCTTTGGAGAGGGAAGATGAAATCCCTGTGAATGATTGTAAAAAACCTATGAAAAATAAAGAAAGGTTGTTGTGCAAGAGAAGAAGCATAAACGAAGCATTTTTTAGAATATTGATAAAACATGCAAGAAAACTCTTGTAAAGATGGAAGAAAAGGACGAGAATAAGCGTGTTGAGACTGTACATGTCCCGAACCCCCTTGGTAGCCAGACCTACAAAAGGCTTATTAGGCATATTAGGGATGCAAAGAGAGAAATAGCTTATCTCAAAGCATAAGACATGGTACACTTGGCTTAAGTGAATGAGCTCATGACTGGCTACAACCATACCCTAGACTTGGCAAGGTTCACAGTGAGAAAGGATCTACCTCTTCATAAATAGATGAAGAATCTTTACAGACAGAACAAGGGTTTCCAGGCTCATAACAGGAAGATAAAAGAAGAACTGAAGCATTTCCAAGATGAAGTAACCCAAAAGAATTTACAGGTGTTGATTGAGGCTGCCATTGAAGATGATAAAATAGTAGCGAAGGAGAGCACAACTATATGGAAGAAGCCTACCAGGGCTAAGAAGAAGAAGTCTACTGAGTTAGTTGAAGACACTCTTTCCACCAAGAAGTGTGTGAGGCTAAGTGTTAAAATGAAAAAGTAGTTGGTAGTGGTAAACCCCATTTTTGAAAGTTGTTCCTTCTTGGGAAGGTTAACTGATATGCACATTTTAAGTTTTTCCACCTATACAGGCTTCTAGGTGTTTAGTTATATGAATTTTGGATTTTTTTCCAAATACTAGTTTCACTCAGTGGTAAAAGCACCTAGGTAAATTGATTTTTCATCATGGAAGGACAAAAACATATCTACACACATTCAGGAGTCAAAGACACTGCATTTCTGCTTAGATACCCAAACCCTTATGCAAACACAGTGTAGGTGGCACTGCATAATATTTTACAGAATGCAGAATTGTTACAGAGGTGCTACCCACAGACACCACGTAATATATTACAGACAATAGGCTTGCACACAGGTGCTACTCAATTTTGCAACAGAGGAAAAATGTAGCCGGAGACATGCAGCACAGGGATTCTACCCACAAGCGCTACCTTCTCTCCTTGTTCCACTGTAGGGGGCACTACATAGAATTGATACCGAAGGGAGTATCCAGGACTAAGCCAACAATTTTGGATAGGTTAATAATGTATTAAATGATAGAAGTAGCAGTCGGCGTTCAGAGGAAAACTACAAGATCCAAAGGGACACATGGAAAACTAGGAGTTGAGCAGAAAAAAAGAATCAAAGCAGTTAAAAGCATGATTGGGTTTAGTCACCAACACTTCCCTATTTTATAGCATAGGTTGTTACTTTAGTTGTTAGAATAAATAAATGTTCTGATATTTTTAAAGAAAAGAGGCCAACTCGTACCTCCAACTGTTGCCTCCCTTTCCTGTTATAAATAGATAAGTGAATTGATTTAATGGGTTTGGATGGTAGAGCAAGGATCCCAAGAAACTGTAATATTTTGATAAAGTGACTGTGATCTAGTATGTATTGGACTTAAGACTTTTTGACTAATAGAAATCAACTCTTATTTCAGACTATTTGCTTCTAATGCTAAATGTTCATACTCAAATGCTTCATATGGATGACTATGGTAATGATGTGATGGATGTTTGATCTTTTTATTGTCATGGTGTTTATTTAGTTCCTTAGTTTCTAATTTCAAGAAGATCTTGTTTTTAGAAACTTTCTTCCTTTGGGATTTTGTGGACCTGATGTTTGTAGTAGCTCTTACATTATTCTCATTCAAGTCTTCCTTCTATCCATATTTACTCCCTAAGTACTAGTTGAAATTAGCCAAGACCTTATTTGTTGTTACATGTTAGCCCTGTTTCTGAGTGAGGATATTATCATTCCGAGTTTTTCCCATTCGACCTTTCAAAAAACACTCATACATTCACATATCATATGATGGGTATTGGAATTACTTTCCTTGCAATCAGAAAGTGACTCCTAGTACTAACAATAAGGATTAAATTTTAGGACTTAACCATGATTTATGGAGGAAACCCGAGCATTAGTCTCTAAATTAATATTTTGGGTATCAAGAGACCTAGGTGAGGTCTAAAACCAATACATGTGACCTATTAGAGGATATTTATCTTCCAATTTGGGATATGGGTGATATTATGATGTTTTTTGGACTTAGGATGGGTATTTAAGACCTGACCATGGTTCAGGGAGATAACCTAGACCTTCATTCCTAAAGAAATATTCTAGGGATCAAGGGCCATGAATCAAGACTCTAATTACCACACACTATATCTCTATGAGATTTTTGGCCTTTAAGTGAGGATATGAGTTTCATGAGGATATTTTTAGAATAAAGAATGTGTCTTAGGTCCTTGAACATGGTCAAGGGATGAAACCTATGAATTATGATGGGAAGGAAGCTTTTATGGCTCAACTATTATGATAAATACATCTAACCATAATACAAAACTTATTTAGGGTATCTTTTGCATCTAATTAGGCATGTATTAGGGATATCAGTTCCACTATGAGGTTTTTAGCATAGGGGATTCACTCAATGAATATATGGCATAGAACGTTTGTTCATTGGGTATTAAAAATACCCCCAATTTCATTAGATATTGAAAAATAACTCCCAAAACCGTTTTATTCAATCCCCCTTACAATACATCTATCCAATGAAAATTACCCTTATTTTTACTAGATATCATATGTATCCATTTTTTAGTGGAAGTTTTAGTACCTCATTTTATTTCTACCCCAACTAGATAGACATGAAAAAACTCTTATAAGCCCCAAAATCACAAAAATTACCAAAAATGAGTAAACAAGTGAACTAACATCCCACCATAGGGATATGCCACTATAGAAACATAAACTTGGGTTCAATTTCTTGGTTTTATACTATTTTTACCCCTCTCTTCATTATGATACATGTTCATCCATTCAATGAGGAGGGGTTTATGTTTATAGATATTTATAGGTAAACCTAGAAATGGGATCCTTCTCAAGTAGTCACTCTTTCTTCCGTATATCTCTATTCTCATGGATATTTATCTATCTATCTATCTATCAATATTATATTGTTAGTAATATTTAGAAAAATGTTCGAACCCCATATCATATTCATGTTTTATTATCATCCAATATCAAAGGCACTATCACTAGGTGATATGCAAAAGACTATAATCGCATAGTTCAATCTATCCGAAGGGAAGTATTAGTATCTTTTAGGTAGAAATATGTATTTTCCTTCTTTTACTCTATCATTGCATTATGTTTTCTCATATACTAAGGTTAAGGTTGAATGGAACACCAAGTATATTATTTTTAAATGATGGTGAAGAGGTATATTTACAAATAGGATACCTAATTGGTTGGATGAGATCAATAAAATTGATGGAATAATAATAACCTTCATATGTAATGCAAAAATGAAATTATACACATCCCCATAAATCTACGTGGATGGATCATATCTATATTTTTTTTATATTGGATCCTATATCATTATAAAAATGTACAAGCACTCATTCTCTCAACTAAAATTACCAACCAATAGGGATCCCTAGATAGTGAATAATAATGGTTTTCAAGAGAGCCCCTTGAAATAGTGAACACCTTACGATTTAAATATGGGATAGAGATATGGAATTTTAGGAATGAGTAGAATTATCCTATAACAAATTAAACCATACACAATAAAAGATAAAACGATACATACATAAATATGAAACTAAATTGGTTGAACGAGATCAATAAAAGTGAGGTAATCATAATTATATTCATATGTAATGAAAAAACAAAAGTATACACATCCCCATGATGTTTACTGGAGGGATCATATATATAGTGTGGTCATACTAGCTTCCTGATTAGTATAAAAATGTAGAAACCCTTGTTCTCCCAAATGAATTCACCCACTAAGAAAGTGTACTAGATAACGAAAAATCAAGGTTTGCAAGAGAGACCCTTGAACTAGTGACCATAGGATTCAAATATGGTATCAAGATATGGGATTTTAGGATTTCATAGAATTATACCATAACAAATTAAACAATACAAAATTAAAGTTAAAACCCTACATACATAAATAGAGATAAAAAGTTTGGTTAGGAAAATTGATACTTACATAGGTATGTGACATAGGGGATTTAATTCCCAATATCATTCTCCAAAATGGATTCAAACAATATA
>JASDQU010338969.1:0-12503 GCA_032191745.1 Picea mariana
TTGTTGCTTCTGCTACTCTGTTGTTGTTGTTGTCTCCCTTTTTCTTAGCCTTTATCTACTAGCAGTCTCCTGTGTTGACTTCAACATCAGCCTCCTGACCTGCTCTATCTCCTCTTCCAACTACTCCTATGGCTGGCTTTGTGTATGCAGTCTCCTCGGCTACATTTCTTCTCTGCAAATGGGTAGATCATCATGATCTCCCATGTCATCCTCTTCATCCTCTATGGCACTAAGTGTCCACTCTGTTGCAAAGTTTATCTTCGTAGTACTATCACTGAGTTGTTGCTCAACTTTTCCCTGTGACATCTCTGTTGCTGCCATATCTCTTTGTGTTGGCTCAAGTCCAACCTCTCCCAACTGCTCCTTGGGTTGGTATGCTCCTCCTGCATCTGCTTCCAACTTCATATGTTGGATGTGCATTCTCTGCACTGTCACCCTTCTCTCTAGGGTTTCAATCTGCTCACACAGATCGACAAAGCTCATGTTGTCTTCCTCTTCTTCATTTTCTACTGCAATCTCCAATGCTGCAGTCTTCTCAGCTTCCTAGATGAAAATGTTGAGCCATTCCTCGAAATGCTCATATTCCTCTACTTGGGTAGCCTCTAATGTCTACTCCTTTTCTCCGATAATCACAACTGGTTGTCTTTCCCCTGTTGCTGCATCTGCAACAAAGACTCTTTCTTCGACTGGGCTCAATGGAAGGAATATCTGAATTCCTCCAATCACCAGAATTCTCTTCTGATCTTCCTCTATCATCTTTCCTTGTTGATCCAAACTCAACTCCGAGTTCATGAGACTTTTACATAGCCTCACCTCTGTTCCCCTACACACTTGGCAATCTGGAAAATTTCTACTGCCCTCTTAGCAGTCTATGAGATCCTTGGATCCCATCTCATTGCCCTCCTGGCAGCACGAAATTTCTCTGTTGTCCTCCTAACAGTCTATGAGATCCCACAACGATCTCATCTCATTGCCCACATGGAAATTGGAAATTTCTGTTCTGCCCTCTTGCTAGTCTCTGAGATCTTCCAGTGATCTTAGTTCATCCTCATCACTGAGATTTCTCCTAGATTCTATCTCACATACATGGAACATCTCCTCTTCATCTCCGAGGCTTTCAGCATGCCTCAGCCACATTTTCAACAGCCTCCGCTATCTTCTAGCCAACATCTCCCTGACTGGCCATTTTACCTTCGTCCTCATGGGCCATTCATACACCCAATGTGATATTGCATCCTGATGCATCTGTAGTGCAAGTTCCTCCATCCTCGCTCTGATATCGACGAGCTCTTTATCCATATCAGCTTTGCTTGGCTACTGATGGATCTTCTTTCCATCATGTCTATGGCCTTCAGTAGCCATTTTATGCCTTCTACCTGCCCTCCTAGCATGTCTACTGTTGTCACTCTGCAACCCTGAGTTCTTCCAGCATCCCCTACAGTCCTCCCGACTGTCTTCTTGACTATTGTGTACCTACGATCAATCACCACAGAGACTTAATACTCTACCTTCCTCTGATACCAAACTAATGTGTATCAGAGTACTCTTTCTCCTCTCGCTTCCTCTACCTGCAATATACAAATAGAGTCAAGCTCTGATACCACTCTGATGTGTATCCGAGTATTTTCTTTAGTTACTTTGCCTCCCTCTGCCCGCAGTATACAGACATAGAATCAAGCTTTGATACCACTTGATGTGTATCAGAGTATTTTTTTTATCTACTCTGCCTCCCTCTGCTCACAGTATACAGACAGAGAATCAGGCTCTGATACCACTCTTGACGCAGACCCACCCCTACCTCAATAGGTTCTGAGCGAATTCTCGATCTTATGATCGTTTTGATTTCTCCTCGAGCTGAAGTGGCTCCTTTAGTTCCTTGCTGCAACCTTGAATGAATTAGATCCATATGTCCTTTACGAATACTCCACCTACACAAATATGCACTAGGCACAAGCTTTCACCTGCACACAACCTCCAGACATGACTGTGACCTTTTCCCGAAAAAGGGATTTCAGATTTTCGGACTCCGCAAGTCCTGTTGTCGAGAGTCTCTACCCCCTTGATCCTCCAGAACCTGATATTTCAAAATGTCGAATGCCAAAATAGGCTTTAATGAAAATTATCCTTGGCCCACATCTCGTCCATGTGACCGCTTCCTTCGTGGCCGCAGCCTAACTCTGAAGGTATGTCACGTTTCGCGACTTCGAGAATTTCGATGTCAAGTTCCCGACTCTTGCTTCTTAGAACAACCAAAAATTCCATCCCTAAAATGTTGAAATCCCTGGCTACTTTCTCCTCCAAAGGATGCATTGCATTTCACAACTTTGAGACTTCTGATGTGAAGTGTTTCGACTTTCTGTTTGTGGGATCCCTAAAATGATGAATCCTGATATCCCGATACTAGGTGTGACCGCAACCCCACTCCTCTCTATGTCATGTTTCGTGACTTTAGGGTTTTCATCCCCAAGAGCTCAGATTCCTTGTCTCTAGGACTTATGAAATCCGGATCCCCGGTATGCCAAAATGTCGGCTTCCTATCACGTCCCTTCAACGCTTTGGGGTTTCACGCTTTGGGATTTCACGATCTCCATTGCAACCCTTTCCTCTACTCTCATCTACGGGATCCCCGATATGCCAAAACCTGGTATAACCCTTTCGGGGATTTTCTGGATGCCTCAATCGCTGCCACGTGTCCTCTTGTTGGACGGTCCCGATACTCTCGGTGTTTTGGGAATTGCGACCCCAATGGCACTGATCCATGGTCCTTCGAACTCCCAATAGTTCTCTGATCACTACCACATGTCCTCCACAGATGGATGGCCCTGATTTCTTCCAGACTTCGCTAGTTCCGAAGTTGAAAGACTCTTTCGTTACGCTCTTTGATGACCGAATCCTTGAAATATGAGGATCTTGGGACACACGTCCTCCACATATAGATGACTCTAATGTCTTTGGGATTTCATGAGTCGAGACTTCCTCTCTCCCAAATTACTACCTCTGTGTCTCCTGATATATGAAACCCTGATGGGTCCTCAGATTACCGCCATGCGTCCTCTGAGTGATGGACAGTTCAAATTCCTTCGGGACTTCATAGATTGGGAGATCACAATGCAGCGATTCTACGACCCCTTGATGCTCTGATCCCTGAACTCTGAAATCCCAATGCCTCTGTTGTTTTGGGACTTTAACAAGCCTCCGCTCAACTCATATATGAGATTAAATCGCGTGCATCTTCTCCGAGATCTGATGGTTATTGGCTATATGAGCTAGATCTGATGGCCCAGATCTATTCTCCTTCCTTGTGCGATCTTGTCCTGCTTACTTGTATGTAGATTCAATGGTCCTGATCTTGTTCTCTCTAGCTGATGTAATGGAAGCTATGCTCCCTCATGAGCTTGCACTTCTTCCTGAACTTGGAAGACTTCAAACGCTTCAAAGCTCTCAGCCTTTGCTCCTGTTGTGAAGCCTATATCCTTGGCTCCCACCTATATTCTAAGGCATTGTCCCTCCTAAACTTTGTTGATTCTGAAACCTCAAAGGTTTCTCGACGTCTGCACTCCTTTCTTCTATTTCTCCGTGTGCAAGGCACTGTTCCTCCTGAGCTTGTCCTCCTTGAACGTTTCTCTATTCTAGAACTCAAAAGAGTTCTCCCTGTGCACTCTAGCACCTACTCAATGCCCTCCTGGCAGAGCTTCTTCGGAATCCCTCAGTAATTTTTTCAGTCACGTGCCCTCCTCCACGAACTCAATGCCCACCTAGTAGAGTTTCCATAATCCTTAGTGATTTCGTCTTCTGAATGAACTTGAAATACAGTTCTTCTCCTAATGCATTCTGGGAATTCGCTCAATACCCTCATGGTAGAGCCTTACAGAATTCTCAGAAATTTTTTCTTCTCTGTGCCTTCTATGCACCTGCTCAATGCCCTCCTGGTAGAGCTTCTACAAAATCCCTCAATGATTCTGGTTTGTCCTGTGCTCTCTTCTGCACAGTCTTACCTCCAAGGTATTCAACAACCTTGAGGATTCTCCTTGAGTCAGTGACTTCATCTAGTGCGTCCTCCTGGCACGTCCTTGAACAAATTCTACAGAATTTTGGAGTCCATCTATGCATTGGCTTTCAAAACCCACAACATTATGTCACACCCTCTTGGCATGAAGCCTCAAAGAACCCCAAACCTGAAATCAAAGAACCCACAGATAGAAGAACCTATCTGTCGCTGCAAATGCACATCTACAACATATAAAGAACACATAAAGACATTCATAAACACATAAAGACACATAGAAACTCATGCAGGAAATCAACTCTTTATATTAATATGAAATTCCTCTTTTACAAGGTGTTCTTGAGCTCAGACTTTGACAGAGTCTCGACTCCTTCTCTCCTCTACTCTAACTCTCACAGATCTCTCCTATATCTCTACTCTAACTCTAAACAAGATCAAAATATCTTTTACATGAGGGGCCTCTTTGAGCTCTTCCGTCCATCTCACCTACTCTCATTCAATTACATTGAATTCACAATTAAATGGTTGTCTAGTCCAGACCGGAGCTATATCCCATCCTTACAACCATTAAAGGCCTTCTTTAACTACAACCTGTTCAAAGGCATAGCTTTATGGCTCCACGACCTTACAAAACATTAATTACATTGATTTCAAATTCAAAATTTGAAACGAGAGGGCTGTGCCTCTCCTCCTTCATTGAATGCACGCTGTGTTGGATGGCTAGCGCATGGCTGGCTTGGAGCGATGCTCCTGCATCATTATGTAGGAATAACGTACCATTCAATTTTTACATTGTTCAATATGTGTGTTGAGGAAAATATATGAATTGATCTTACTCAAGCATTTTCAGACTTCCTTTGGCTAAATAAAAGTATACGGGAATATCACCCTATGTTTATAGCCGAAAAAAATAACATCCTAACTCACAAGTATTAATTACGAGTTCTTAGGCTAGTCTTTTATCAACAAAAATCTTGTTGGAAATTTACTTTTTATGTAGTTTTATGAATATATCACTTGCATAAATAAATGTAAGAACAGAAGTAAAGACACAAAGATGATAATCAAGACATTTGAGACATAAAGCAATCCCTTATTTCATTCCAATTCATCAAAGATTCATTTATTTACAAAATCTCATACAAAAATCTTGGACCAAAGTCAAACTTAGAAATTCCCGATGGAACATACAAAAGGACCTCTAACAGAAAACCAAAAGTGAACTCTAAATGGTGGATCAACTTGCCATAGATTGTTTCCCACTCGACTCTGCACAATAGCCTTTATAAGTCATGGAAGTTAATTCACAAACATACAAGTCTACACAAACTATCAAAGATAGATCAACACCTCTGAAGAACAAGTGTTTGAATGATTTGATTCAACCCTAAATATTGTTGTCTACAATAAGACCCTGCTATCACAAAAGAGAATTAAGTTGTGATGAATATATGAGTGAATGAAAACTGAAATATCTCAACATAAACTCAAGAGAAAACCTTAGCATGCTTGTGCCTCTATCCTCCCTTTCCTTTAGCTTTTAACAAATTAGAATTGGTTGAAGTAGTTGAACCAACTCACTAGTTAAGTTAATTAAAAGACTCAACTAACTTTAGTTAGGGGGAAGAGTAATAATTATAATAAGAGTCATAAATAAATAATAACTAGTAGGTGGGACCCCTTGTGACTTCTTTCAGTTCATAACAATCATAACATAACCATTATTTAAAAAAAAAAAAACCTCATTGTGTCTCCCATCAACATATTCACTTTTGGCAATTTCGTCTCATTAAATTTGCAATTAGTTCGAAAATAACACTCACATATCCAAAATACAACATGGTGTCTAAAGATCCCTGAAGTCAATTTTCATAAAACAGTAATAGATCAAATAAAAGGCAAAAGCCACATTCCCCTTTGCTGATGCTACTATTTTTTAGTGCTTCTCTTTGACAAAAGCGTAATAGGCCTCTGTTTTTAGCCTTTTATTTGAATAGTTCATCCCTGCATGTGTGATTGATTAACGAATAGTATTTTAAATAACCATACAAGAAAACTCTTAAAAATATAAAATAGATTTGGCTCAACAATGTATCAAACTCATGCAATCCAATCCATACAAATTGTTTTACTATTAATCAATGCGCAGGGGGTGAAAAAGCGTTCTGGGATATGTGAGGGGTTTGTATTGAGCAAAAATATGATATAATGAGGGGGAAAAAGACACGGTTAGTGCTCAATGAAAACAACAATCAACTGGAAAGAAACCAATAAAACATCGTTGTAATCCACACAAGACACTGTCACTTTCAACTACCTTAACACCGAAATTCTCATGACTGTTATCAATCTCAGAACAGGGAGTGAAAAAAATGAATATGGCAAGGTGATGGGATTTATAATTAGCGGAAAATGAAACAATGGAAGGGAAGAAGAATGATTACTCTTCATGAAATTAATTAAGTGATCCATAAAACATTCAACGAAAAAGAAATGCACCAACTAACAATCATCATGGCCAAATAACAATTATTGTGTATTTAACAAGTTCATTGTTCATAATCCAATATCCAATACAGTGCCATCACAAGATAGTGTGCATTTCACATAATCTGCAAGGAGGATTTTGTTCCCTGCTTGCATCTTATAAAAATTTCCAAACAACAGCCTTTTCACTCTATTAACCATCGAAATCAACCATTACTCATACATTACTTCAATCAACAATTATACTCAAATTCCTATTTCCTGAATTCACAATGAAGTCACATAATCACTATAATTGGGTTTGACATATGAATGCTCTAATATTCGTTAACCATATATATAGGCAACAAACCCGATAATCTGGATTAAATTGCCAAATCTGAATGAATATTTAAACATGTACCCAAAAACCATCATTTATACACAATCTATGCATAGGGTAACTCATCCAGGCAATGTAATTCAACGACTGTTGAAAAAAAAACAAAAAAACAATTCAATGTGACTTAAAAACCGGGCCATCCATCCAACAGGAGTGTCATCAACAACATTCCTGCTTTAACAAGTGATCGATTGCAGTAAATAAACATGCTTAAAACTTTGTGGTTATCCCTGAGTGTGAAAACCCAACTATCCATACTACACATGGTGCATAGCTAACAAAACCCAAGTATGCAACATTTCCACTTAACACAACAAACACACAGTCACAGTAATATCTGAACAACTCATGTGGAGCCATTGATCTAATATAATATTGCCTCGAATTAGCACACTATTATCGACTATGATGTGCATACTCAGGATTATACAATCAAACAAGAATAAGGATGCAATGGATATACTCTCTACAGGCATCCAATTCAATAGTCATTCGGCCCCAAAGAAAACCATAGTTACCACGCCCATCATTTCATTTTGCAAAAACACCATACACACAACGTGACATGTGTGAGAAACATCAAGCATTTGTAACCAATTCCATCTAATCATTCAAATAATCATTAGTGAAAATACCAATGACTGTGTATCAACCAAACAGTTCACCACTGTTGTAAAAAAATCAAACAACCAAACAAGCTATAGAAACTACGCGTACCCACACATCAAATCAAATCGGGGCATAGGCATTCTCCATTAATAATACTGATTTATTAACATAAGGAGGGTGACTATGTATTTTTAAAGTTCAATTAGCAATGAATGATTTGTCATTATTATCATAGAGGCAAAAACTAAATGCCAACCAACACGAATGTCATATGACTGACTGGGCGAGTTTGCATTTAAAATCATCAACCACACATTCAATCGACAATAATCCATAACAACTTGTCAGGCCCGACAATATTCCTATGAAACTCTAGACTGGAGGGTTAAGGGTTTGCTCTGTAGTTATCACAGGAGGAACACAACCAACTTCTCGTAATAGTGAAACTTCGAGGCCAAAGGCATACACATAAAGAGGGATACGATTCGTTTGTGGAAAGGAAACAATCCCATGATAGGGGCCATAAAAGGAGGTGAGGCTTTAGCTTGGCGTGGAAATTTTATTTTCATGTATGGTATAACCCTTGTGCCCTTCGATCAAACAACTACCACACAAAGGTGAAGACAGGGCCGAGTAAGAACATGAAACCCACTTCGTGACCTCTAGTGGTGAAAACAACCAACTGCCACATGTACAATGCGTGAAGATGCAAACACTTCAGTCATTAAACCCCATAAAAGCCCACAAATTGGATACAACAATGTGAAAGCATGAAGATAGCCCACCAAGACCAAAAAGGATCTTCTACGTAAACCAACAAGGATAACAGAGATCTCATGTGACTGCTAACGCCCATGATAACTAGTAATGCTATGAATTCAACACCATTTCAAAAATAATCATCAACATTTCATTCAAAATCACCACTTCACACAGCTGCAAAACTTAAGGAAAGAACAAACCAATACACATGAGCCATCATCCATTTCATAACCAGATCAGATTCATGAAGGGCCAAAAAAAGAACATATCGGTAATCGAACATCTATAAACGCGAATTTGGCCGAGTAGTTTCTCCCTGTTGAGAAATCAGAGCATAACCACAACAACGATGCTTGAAAAATAACCTGACTAGGGTGGTGTCCAATTGGTAGGAGTAAAGGCGAGTATTAGTAAATGAACATCACTAACCTACTTCAAGTTCATTCAATTCTTAGTACGCACCAACTACTTAATCAAAAAAATCATCCACTTGAATTATACATTGAGACCAACAAGATTTAATTTCCAAGAGAGCCACCCATAACACATGTTACGAACCCCACTATATGGAAATGCATGTCAACTATGCTCCATACAACCTTGATAACTCGCATGGCTAACCTATATTAGCTGGCATTTTCCACCATCTTTTCAGTGCATATAGTATAGTATGTTAGCATAGGATCGTTTCTTATTTTAGTTTATTTTCATTTGTTGTTACTAACATGTGTCTGTTGCAGGTGTCACAAGTAATAGATCCAAGAGCAGTCAACAATGATAACCATGAAAACTTCAGTATAACTTGAGCTTGGAACAACAAGGGATCCTTGTATAATATGCCTGATTCATTATCCAATAAAACAAGATGTTGTCAACCATGAAAGTAGTGTTGAACAATAATAAAACATCGAATAAACACCAGAATTGATCTCCAATCTATGAGGTATCCCACCTACCGGTATTATTTATCTTTTTTAATAATAGGCTTTAGAAACACTTTGCAGGCCAAACTTCGTTGCGAATTTAATCATCAACAAACTGGTGACTCCACAGGAAAATTTCTTTTCAACAGATTTAGAACTCATGGTTTCACAAACCAATGGCAGCTAGTCAAGAAAATACAACCAGGAATATTATGCAATTGGGGGAAGTGAGCAGATTTAATGGAAAGATGACCGGGAATTTGGGAATAGCTCATGAAAAATGTTAAGTATGAGGGGTTCTACCATTGTATGCATAATCCACCGACTAGAATTTGCACTTTAACTTTTACGGAGGAAAATTTCTAGATTTTCTCTTAAAATATCAACGGATGAAGAAATGGCGAGAAGAAGCAGGAGATAACCAATTATTTATAAGACAATAGTGGAAATATATAACAATTTGAAGGGTCCTTCAAAGAAGACATCATAACAGCTATGTAAGCTTCATTTTTATTGACTAACAATGCTCTGCAAGAGTGTCACTGTGGCAGAATTGATCCAACATCCTATTTTACCAACTTAACTAAAAGATCATAACATAAAATGGAATGAAAAAAATTAAAACAACAGAAATAAAATGAAAGAATTGAAAAAGTAGAAGGAAAACTACTAAAATAAAATAAGAAAGGAAAAGCAATAGTAAAATGAAACATAACTAAACTTACTAAAATTAAAAAAACAATTATCATTTATGTACAAAAAGGAAGGAAAATCATTCTTGGCATCAAGTAGGATGACATTTTGCATAGAGAAATGCATCATCAATTTTATATGTATGATTCATGAATTGAGAGACAATGCATAAAGCATATTGGTCACCTTTCCAACCAACAACTGCATGTAGCAAGGGTACTGTTTCTGTCAAGATCCAAAAAAAGTGATTACTATCATGTAGGATCTACCAACCAACAAGACGAGAGTTCAACTTGATATTGGAAATATGTGCATGATTAATGATATTAGAATGATGGTTAGAAATTTTGATGTTAAGGATGGAGTTAATGGGAACTTTGAGTATCATGAGGTCATCATTTAGAATTTCCTGATTATGAAAAGAACTACCATGCACCGAGGGAGAGAATAAAGGGTTAAAATGCATAGGAATCCTTTTAAACTCATCATCATCAAAAGAAGTCATGCATGCAAGGGAGACATGTATATATCTTCATTGAATTCCTCAACCTCTTTTAACTGAAACAATGGGTTTGTGAAGGTATTCTGCAATGTAAAATCTTGATTATCCTTATGAGAATTTTCAGAAGGAGAGCCAACAAATCAATCTATATGGCCCCTTCAATCCCCTCTTCCATATTCTTCAGGATAGTCATGAGAAATATGAGGGATAGTGCTATTCAATTCAAGAAAATCTTCCCTGCCATATTCATCTATTAAGAGTACTTTGTTAGACACAAGTTGATCTTGAGCGGGATATGCTTCAAAGAGGTCATCATCAAAGGGGAAGGCATTGAACAAGGCATTTTCAAAAGTAGGATTAGTAGGCATATTGGGACAATAATCCTTACAATCCTCTATGCATATGGCACTACAAGATGCATGATTGTTCTGTTGGAAAATATTGAACAAGCAGTGAATACGTGTTGATAGTTATTGTCATTGATGGAAAGTTTGCAGATAGCGAATGATTGTTGTCATTGATGGGTTAGTATCAGATAGATTGCAACAAGATCATGCTTCAATTGTAACCATTGAATCCAAAATGAATCTGGACCATAGTTTACAGTCCTTGTCAGAGAAAGGATCTAAGCCATCAGATCGGAAGCAGGGCACCCGTCAGCCGTCAGATCTGCAGAAGCTGCGAGGGAGATAAGCGTGGTATTGATCGGGCGCCACCGGGAGAAGCTAGATAGAGGGCTTCATCGGAGAATCGGGGATCGGGACTTTGAAATGTCCAATACAGTTGACAACGAAAACTCTAATTTCGTGATATGCGAATTCATGAGTCAATCACAGTCGTTAAAAGGAGATCAGATTCTGGACCATTGATTCCAGTTTGTGTTGGAGTTTCGTGGATCGATATTTCAATATGAAAAGAACACAATGCAACGAAAACCACGATTTCGTGATATGCGAAATCTCAATTGAATCTAGACCATCAGATCCATAAATGATTAGGACTATTGATCTGACCTCTCATATGAGTTTCAGGGATCACAATTTGGAAGTGACAAGAACTTGCAACATTAGAAATGCCGAAATCACGATATGCGATATTGCGCTTCAATCATAGCCGTCAAGTCAAGCTCATATCTGAACCATTGATCTTATACCATATCGGAGTTTCGCGAATCGGGATATGGTAAGGATTGCAACATGAATTGCGAAATTGCAATATGCGAAGTCATGATGGATTTGCAGCCGTCAGATCAAGAAATGATCTGAACCATTGATCTGATTTCCTTATGGAATTTCACAGATCAGGATTTGGATATGACAGGAACATTCAACATAAGGAATTATGAATTCACGATATGCGAAATCGCGAAAGCGTCTTTTACATAAAGCCTTGGTCACAGCTCTTGGTTACATGAAGAGAAGGTGTCAGTCCAGATAAGCTCCATTTTCGGAGTTTCTGAGATCACGATGTGAAAGTGTCGAGACACTTGGGCAAAGAAATGCAGAAATGTCGAAACCCGATTTAAAGGAAAAGCATGATAAAGATCATCCAATGGTGCGGATAAGGTTTGAATGTAATCGGAGGGTTACTGTTCTTCCACACACACTTAACACTTTCAGTTACAAATCCGTTAGTAAAACGGACTCATGATCGCACATTAGTAGTCCATCAGTTCGATCAGTTGGCGTTTCGGTTTGCTGGACAGCTGTCGCTATTTTTTCCAAGGAGTTGGGAAGTTGAAACATTATGTCTATGTGTATAAAATAAGTGGAAATAGACTGTGTTGAGTTGGCTGTTCTGAGGAGGAAATGAGTGAGACTGTAAGGAAGAATAAAGAAGGAGATGCGTGGTTTGTGACATTTGAAATGAGGTACATAATGAGATGAAATGGAGAGGAGAATGATAGAGGAGAGCAGAAGCAGAGAAGAACGATAAAGCAAGTAGAAGAAGAGCAGAACGATAGAGCAAGCAGAAGAAGAGCAGAATGACAAAACAATGTGATGCAGAGGAGACTTTCTGGATGGACAAAGAATGAGAAGAATTACATAACAGAAATGGTAAGAAGTGATTTATCTGCATAAATTGTATGTGTATTCATCCTTTAATTGTATAGGGATGTTGGGAGGTGCTCGGGAGGAC
>JASDQU010338972.1:9496-21999 GCA_032191745.1 Picea mariana
AATGGTTGTAGCATGTAATTCATGCACTTTTCTGTTGAGTGCATCAGCCACTTTGTTTTCTTTCCCTTTGATATGTTTGATATCAAAGTCATATTCACACAGAAATTCCAGCCATCTAATTTGCCTGGCATTTAAGGTTGGCTGATCAAATAAATATTTCAGACCGTTGTGGTCTGTTCTTAATTCGAATCTCTTGCCCATGAGGTAATATCTCCATTTCCTCAGGGCGTGGACGATTTCTGCCAGCTCCAAATCATGAGTGGAATAATTCTTCTCATGTTCCTTCAACTTCCGAGATTCATAGCAAACTACAAATCCTTCTTGGCTGAGAACTCCTCCCAGCCCCTCCTTACACGCCTCTGTGCACACTACGTAATCATTGTTTGGATCTGCAATCCTCAGGATTGGAGCACTAGTGAGCATTTGCTTCAGTCACTAGAAGCTTCTCTCACATTCATCAGTCCACTGAAACTTCTTCTCCTTCCTTTGCAAGGAAGTGATAGCATGCGCTATCCTTGAGAATCCGGCTATGAACCTCCTATAATAGCCTACCAGACCCATAAAAGATCTTACTTCCGCCACATTTCTTGGCGCTGGCCATTCTCGAATGGCCTGTACCTTCTCAGGATCCACAACGATCCCCTCCTCTGATATAATGTGTCCCAAGTAATGAATCTATTTTTGGTAAAATGAGCACTTGCTCAGTTTTGTGTACAGCTGGTGTTCTCTCAACACCTGCAGCACCATTCTAAGGTGTTGTTCGTGTTCTTCCTCTGTCTTGGAATACACCAAGATATCGTCCAAGAAGACTATGACAAACTTGTCCAGGTAATTTCTGAACNCACACATCTGTGCACACTACGCAATATTTGTTTGGATCTACAATCCTTGGGATTGGAGCACTAGTTAGCTGCTGCTTCAATTGCTGGAAGCTGCTCTCACATTCTTCAGTCCACTGGAACTTCTTCCCCTTCCTTTGCAAGGAAGTGATAGAATGGGCTATCCTTGAAAATCCGGCTATGAACCTCCTATAATAACCCGCCAGACCCATAAAGGATCTAACTTCTATCACATTCTTTGGCGCTGGCCATTCTTGAATGGCCTGTACCTTCTCAGGATCCACAACGATCCCCTTTTCAGAAATAATGTGTCCCAAGTAATGGATCTGCTTTTGGTAAAATGAGCACTTGCTCAGTTTTGCATATAGCCGTTGTTCTCTCAACACCTGCAGCACCATTCTAAGATGTTGTTCGTGTTCTTCCTCTGTCTTGGAGTACACCAAGATATCGTCCAAGAAGACTATGAAAAAATTGTCCAGATAATTTCTGAACACTCCATTCATTAAACACATAAAGACAGTAGGCGCGTTGGACAATCCAAACAGAACCACTGTAAACTCATAATGATCGTACCTTGTTCTGAAGGCAGTCTTGCTGATATCCTCATCCCTTATTCCCACTTGGTGATATCCAGATCGGAGATCTATTTTCAAAAATATTTTCGCATTCTTCAACTGATCGAAAAGATCATCAATCCTCGACAGAGGATACTTGTTCTTGACAGTGACCTTATTCAACTGTCGAAAGTCAATGCACAGCCTCAACGTCCCATCTTTCTTCTTCACGAATAGGACTGGGGCTCCCCACGGTGACACGCTGGGATGAATGTAACCTTTCTTTAGTAGCTCTTCAAGCTGCAATTGCAACTCTTTCAGCTCTAGTGTACTCATTCTATAAGGAGCCTTCGAGACTGGAGCTGCTCCAGGAATCAGATTTATAGAAAAATCGATGTCCCTCTTCGGAGGTAGTCCAGGCACCTCCTGAAATACATCCTTAAATTCTTTGAGTACCTTGTGGTTTTCCGAATTCGATACCACATCTTGGAATACTTCTTCCACCCGGGCTGCAAATAATTGACAGCCATTCCGGTAACATTTCTTCAGCTGCATGGCTGAGATTTCTCTAACAGCCACGACTCTGGGAATTCCTTGGATTGTTACCTGATTTCCCTCTTCGTCCAGACATGTGAACCTCTTGTTACGGAAATCCAAAAGGGCATGGTGCTGGTTCAACCAGTCCATCCCAATTAAGCAATCATAGGAGCCTAAAGGAAAAATGTTCAATTCAGCCTTAGTGCTTGTTCCTTTCATGTCCATTGAACAGGACTTAACCAATTCAGTGACCTTCCTCTTGGTCCCTGTGGCTAACTACACTAACCAAGACTTCTCATGTTTGCTCTTCGTTAGATACAAACTTTCCACTACTCTAGGATCTACATAACTATGGCTATCCCTTGAATCAATTAAAATAACAAGTGGTCGGTCGTTGATCATACCTTCCACTTCAATCATGTGTGATTGAAATTCCGCTTGCTTATTGTCTAGGGCTGCGTAGATCCTCGGCATTCTGCTGCCCATATCCTCCATTGTTTCAGCTTGTTGAACAGTATGTACAGTTCTCGCCCATGTTTATGGGGACAATCTCTGTACTTGTGGTTTCCTTGACAGCCCTAACACTGAATGGGCACATGTCTCTGTCTTTTTGGTCTTTCTTCAGTCATTCTTGGCTCTCTAAACGATGGATGTCCCTGAAGACTGTTTCTGAAAAAGGGAGGTCTATTTCCCTTCTGTCTCTGTTCTTTCTTAAACCTCTTTCGGTCATCCCAAGCCTTCCGAAAGGTAGGCTTTTCTCTTTGTTGTTCGTATAGGCATTTCGCCCTTCTTATGGTTTCTTCCATGGTCTTAGGGTCATCATATTGAATCTTGTCACTCATGGAAGGTGGCAGTCCACTTAGNATCTTGACAGCCTCATCTTTGATGAATGGAACATACTTCAGTAGTTCTAGGAAACTTCATTCATACTCATCAATGGTCATACTGCCCAACTTGAGTTCGAATAACTCCTTCATCTTTCTGTCATAGTATATTTTAGTCAGGTATCTCTTCTCGAAATACCTCTTAAATTCCTTCCAAGTGACCTCTTTCTCTCTGATGTGTTGTACCTGCACAAACTGATCCCACCTCATGGACGCTTTTCCTTTCAGTTGGTACATTGCAATTCTTCCTTCTGTATGAGCAGAATAATTCTGCAGTTGGAAGTATTTCTTCATGCCAAGAAACCAGGTCTCGACATCTTCCTCCTTCTTATGTTCTCCATCGAATGTTGGAGGCTTAATCTTGTTCATCTCTCCTTTCCATTCCTCCTTTCCAGATTTTCGATGTTTTCTGGTAGGGGACGGGCTGGAACTACTGTGTGTCTTCCTGTCAGAATGTCTTTGGGAGCGACTAAGATGTCGGCTACCGCTCCTTGACCTTCTTCTTCTTTCATGGGTTTTGCGACTCTCCGTCGTGCTTGAGTCTCTTCCCTTCTCAAGTTTCTTCTCTATTCTTTCGAAGCTCTTCAAAAATTTTAAGTTTAGCTCACCCTGTCGATCCCTGACTTTCATAAGTTTTTTGCTACCATCTCGGCGAGCCTTGGCCTCTCTTTGCAGCCTTTCAATGATTTTCATCATGTGTCATTCCTTATCCATCTCCTTTCCATGCCCATTAGAGTTTGATCCTTCGACTCCTAGGTTAACATCCTTTCCTTCCCGTTCGTCTTCTATTTCAGGGGTAATCTGCACTCTTCCCCACTCCATACTCGGCGTTGGTTAACTGGAATCCTGACCTTCGTTGAACTCTGCAGACGCACTGTGCAATTAAATTCGAAGTTTGTCAGTCCATTAAACCTTCACGAACAATCCACAATATTTATAAGCCAGTTCGAACAAAATAAAAGACATTTCGTTTTAAATAAGTTTCTTGAACTGGAAGTATTATGTATCTCTTCCATTTCTTTGCATTTTGCGGCAAATTTCAAACAGTTCTGGCACTCGTCAGTCTTCTGCAATATAATGTGCAGACGACTCGAATTTGTCGAGCCTTCATTTTCTTAACAATTCATCATATTTCATGACAGTCGAGTTTAAGAAAGTGTTTCAATTTCACGATTTTTTTTATTTTATTTTTTTTGAGCTCTGTTCAGCTCTGTATTTTTCGGGTGTTCGAATTTCAGTTTTCAGTATTTTGGGACTTTCGGGACCTTGAGTTTCGGGGTTTCGGAGTTTCGGTACTGGAGAATTCTCGTTTCACTCTCCTTCCCCACCCCCGACTTCCGAAATTCCAATTTACCTTATTCTACGGGTCTACAGCACAGCTGTTGCCCTCAACCGTGGTGGTACGTGGTGTGTTTTCGGAGGATCCTTGTCACCTTTGGTGACGTCATTAGGGTCCCACCACTCTTGCCTTTTCCTCCCCCTCTCTATCATGTGGTACTCTTCATGTGTCTACGTGGCACATCTCCCGATTGAAGCTTCGGGTGTCGGGGTTTCGTGATCCCCGACGACATGAGTTTCTATCCTCATGAACTCCGATCCCCGATTTGCCGATGCACCTTTTACCTTAGCCCCCCCCGACTATGTCGAGGTCCATGTGACTACCTCTCCTAAGACCACAGTCTTTTACCCTTATCGGGGTTTTCCCTATCACGATTTTGGCACTCGCGATGTCGGACAACTTGCTTTACCGACTCCCGAACCCCGATATGTCGTTTCTCCGATTAACTCGTGCGATTGACTATTCAACAGTCCTTCACTCCATCGGCGTTTCGGAGTTCGCAATATCGTGAATCCTAAATGCATAAATTTTTGGGACTTCTCGCCGTGAAAACCCGAAATGGCGTGCCACCTCTCGGATCCCGTGGCCCCCACACGGTTCTTTTGTTCGTCGGGCTATCGCGTTTCGCGATTTCGCGATTTCTGTTGTAGTGATGTCAGGATTTCCAACACCCAATCCCCGATATGAAATTCCACTTGTAAATCCAACGGTTAGATCTTCCTCACATCGAACGGTCTTTACAGACCCTGAGATTTCCCGAAGGAATCTCGTCCGTTCATCGGGACTTAGTCACATGCTAATGTCTCGACAGTATGGTCAGGGTTTATCATGATGAAAGTCCGAGTTCTTGTCATCGAAACTTCCGAATCCCCGATCCTCGAAATGGGTAGTCTCACAACACGTGGCCATCTCGAATCGGACAGTCCACGACTGTTCTGGGGTTTTCATCATGGAAAGTCCCGATCCCTTGTTACCAGGACTCTCGATGTCGCGATTCTCGATTTCCCGAAATGGAAAATCTCACGACATGTGTCCTCCGTCTTTCAGATGGTCTAGATCTATTTCGGGCTTTTGCCTTTAATCACTGAGGTTTTAACCTTCAGACACCTCCCGACAGATCCAATCGTTGTCGGGTTTTTCGATCGAGATCTGACGGCTCAGACGGTTTCTAACTAATTTCGAGATTTCATGTATCGCGATTTCCACACTCCTGTTCCATTTCCAAAGGAATTTTAATCCTTACGCACATTTTTCCAGATCTGACGGTCACGAGGGCTCGCCTTCCCTCCCGAACAGATCCTAAGGTTCTAACACCATTGGTGTAGAGACCTGTTTCCCCGTGACCATAGACCACACCAGCTGCGGTTTCACTGCACCGCTAAACCTCCTGCGCTTAAAAACTCATCAAGTATCTCCTTGACACTTCGGAGCAAACCAGGGTCCGAAATTGGCCACTCCAGACCCAATTTCCCTTCACATTCTCGGTCCAAAGACCGCTCCACTGGCCCATCTAGGCTCAGTGTCAAAACCTTTGCTCTGATACTAATTTGCAGTGTACCTTTTTGCTTACCCAGAGCTTATAACGCACTATGTAACAATTTGTACATGCACTCTTACATAATCCGTACAGGCATTATATAATCACATGCATTCCAGTAAAGAAATACATTTAACTCAAAGTAAAACATATAATTTTATTGCTACGATTAAACAATCCATGGCATTTAACAGTAATTCATATACACAGCGAAAATCATGATAATTTATGTAGCACAGTCATGCAAAATGTGATAAGAACATAGTTAGATACTTATCTTGTAACAATGGTGAAATCCACCAACCAAGTGCAGGCCTTCCACGAACCTCCCAGCCTTAGACCACACTTCTCATCATCTCAACAGTGGGTCACCCCCGAGCTGGGACTGAGCTCCACCCCAAGGCAAGGAATCCTAGGCTAGGCTGAGGTTATAGGGAAAATAGCATAGAAATATCTGGAAGGATTCTCCCCAAAGATGCCATCTTACGCCCACTACTACCAGACTCTCATTCCCCACATGCTTGTTCCGCCCGGGAGTATACACCTTCACACGCACAGTCCATCGGTGCTAACCTCCCTCTCTGGGTCTCGACAACAGGCCAGATCAAGAAGTCTCAGAACCCGTAGCTGGTGCTGGCCACTCTCTGGAAGAAACCACTTACCAACAAACTCTTTCACCTGGAAAGAGTTGCTCATAGGCCTGACAACCTGCCTCTTCCAACCACATTCGCCTCCCTCACCAGAAGAGAGGTCATACACAAGCTCAGCACAAGCTTACTCTGGCCAGTATGGCACGCGCAGTCCAGCACTGCGTGGCCGCAACAGCCAATTGGGAAAAACAGACACGTGCTTACCAAACAGGGACCGCAATCACGGAATAGTCTCACGGTTTTGGTTTTTGGATTGTATGAGGGGTGCAAAGATCCCGCACGCAAGCTCCAACTGCTCAGACTGATGATGTATTAGCTATCTCCCAAATCAACACAGGCTTTTACCGCCTTCAGGGTTGTACCAGGGTATTCTTGCAGAGGTCGGATGGGTTCACGCTCAAACGGTCGGGTAGCATGGAGAAGATCCCCCTCCCACGGTTCATCTCGGCTATTATATTTGCATGCACCAAGGTTGACACTTGTCACCCTGGGAAATGCATGCATTCTCATAACATGCATCCCTTTTGCATGTCTTCCCTTGCCAGGAACTTAGGATAAAAATAAAATACACATGTCTTTTGGGAAATAATATTAAAATATTATTCCCAGGCTTAAGCCCCCTAGGCTCAACACTTAGCCCATTTTCCCCACCTTCCAGCCCCTAATCCCTTTCCCACTCTGTGGACGCTCAGTCCCCCTTCACTCATTCATCGTGGTCGGTCTGCACTTGGTGTTGTGTATATTTTATTAATCATTCTGCATACATACAAGTAAATCAGTAGGCTCCTGGCCTTCAACACTTGGGCTCCCTGACCTAACAAACATATAAGCGTACCAGCTTATACAAAAATTGGCTCACCAGCCTATAGAACAGGTTTACAATTCATTTTATATATCCTGATTTGCAACGGGGCTCGGCCTTGGGGACACTACAATGTACCTCCTCAATTTCTGATCCCATCCAGTGAATTTCCTGAAGCCCTTCGCTTCTTAGCATCGCGTTTCCCTTTCTGTCGACACCAACACTATTTCCAGAAGGGTGACATTATCTTGACTCTCATTACCTTTACAATGAGGAGTTTCGGACGACACAGGGAGCACCATCATTGCTCTTCGTTGTCGTTGACCCCCATAACATTTGACTTCAACACTCTCTCATGTTACAGTGGGTCTTACTTTGCGACTATTGCAGTTTTTTTTATATTTTCCGAAGACCTCTGAAATTTGTTGGGCCATCAATGCTTATCAAATCCTTGATACTTCCTCCAACTGTCATTGCTTACTTTTCAAAGTATTGTTCCTGATCAGAATTGTCCTCTACTCTTATCAACACGGCCCTGAGGACGCTGCACTCATCTTCACCAACATACCACTTCAGCAACAATCTTACACATGTTTTGAGTTACATGACACGAGTATGGGGCATGCCCACCTCGTTTGTACACAATTTATTTTTCACACCTTCGGAATGGTCAGGTCCTACAGGTTCCCCTCTCCCTCCAATGGATCGCTCTTGATACTCTCGCTATCGCTCTTTCTTACAATAGTACTCTTAGTAGAAGAAACATTGATAAATCTCGGCTATATGTATGCTCCTAACCTCATCCATCAGGGGGCATCTATTATCACTAAAATTTTGTCCGCAAATGGTTACAGGAATCCAGCATCTCCAAACAACCATTAAGTTCACCCATGGACCAAAATTACCAAAAAATCATTTCCAAAAGGTCCAAAACTATACATCCAGTTATAAAATCAGGATGCGCTATGACTATACAGGGAGCACGTGCACATGCGCACGATGTGCGACTGTGGACGCTGAAAGTCGTGCACACCTAAGAACGACGCATGTATGATGTTGGTCGGCCTCCCACCCACTTCTGGTTCAGCTTCCAAGTCGATTTGACATCCAAATCTCAGCTGGATCCGGCTGGGTGGTTGATCAAAGACCTAAAGGTGCCCTAAACAACCCCTTGTTCACACTAAAAGTTGGTTTCATAATACTTCAAAGTTGTGCTATAAAAAGAAGCCATGGGTGCACTACATCTTCAAGTAATTCATTTGTAAGGTTATGTCGTTGCTATTCTCTTGGGGAATCATATTTTATCATCAAGAGCATACTAGCACCATTCCATTTGAGCTATTCACATCATCGTTTGAGTGAATTAGCTTGGGATTCTTTCACCATTTATTTCAAGTTTTAAAATTGTAAGAAGAGCTCAATCTTGGGGGTCCAAGAGCCCTCCCTTGGAGGAAGAAGGGACCCAAAGTCCCCATTTCTCTTTGGTGTTTTCTTTTCAATAATACAATCATTTCCATTGGTGACATGAGTCTTGTTTGTTTCTTGTTCTTATGTCCTTGTGCACTATAGTTTAATTGTTTTTATCATTGCTAATTTAATTCTTAGCTTAGTATTTTATGTTTTACTCTTCTAACTCTTTCATTTACTGTTGTCTTGCTTAGCTAACCCAACTAAGCTTGTAAGCACCTCTATTTTGCTCATGTAGGTGACAAAAGAGGTGCAATAGGTTGGACAAGGAGAGCTGGGAGACGCTGCTGCACCTTCATCAAAGGTCTGTAAGTATTCTCTATTGTTCTCATTAATATACATATCTACTTGCTCTGTTTCTTTCAAGGTTGTGTTTATTTCTACATGAACTTATCTCTATTAGATAGATCTGGTTTCAAGCTAATCTTAGTAGAATAGGAAGCTTGTCCTGTCTTTGTTTGGTTTTCAGGACTTGTTGAAGAGATTGGGGATCAAAGCTCAACTCGGACTGTGCGAGGACAAACGTCGCAAAAAGGTACATCTTCTTCCTCTTCTCAATACATTAGTTTAGCTAGGTTTAAAAGGATGTCAATGACCAACGTTATCACCTTTCTGTCTTGATCTTAGAGATTTAGGGTTCAAGAGGAAATCCACTTGTCTACAGGGAGATTTTCTTGTAACAAAAATTGGCAACTCCACTGGGGAGATCGAAGATTTTAGTTTTTGTTTCTTTACTTGGTCTTATTTTGACCTTTGCTCACCTTTAGATTTCATCCATGCTATGTTTTTTATTCTTAGATGTGTTGTTGGCTTTTGATTCATCCTATACACACTGAAATTTTGATTTTTCTTGGGTTTTTTTTATTTCTGGGCACTTTTTTGAGTTCTGAGAGGCCAACGCTCCCTTGCCTCTACTACCAAAGCGCTAGCACTCACTTGCAGGCTCCCAACGAGCGTTTTAATGCTCTAGTGACCTTGACACCAAAGCGCTAATGTTTTTCTGCTCAAAACTCTTTTAGGAGTTGATCTCAGAGTCTAAATTTTGTTGATTCATCTACTTAGGGTTATCACCATCCCAGTGTGTCTTTTTTTTGGCCTACAATAGCTTGATTTATAAGAATTCATGATGCTTTGTTTGGGTTTGTGACATCTCTTTCTTCTTTACTTTGAATCACTCTTTTTCTTTCGAGATTTGGAGTCGGTTTACTGCTTTCTCCTTTATCTGATGGTATAAAAGTTGTTGTAAGGAAACTCAGAGATCTATGAATTGTTCCATTTGATCTTTGAGGTCATTTTCCCAAGCAATTCCTGATTGTTCATCATCCATTAACCTTCTCCTACCTTTACTAGAAAATTCACTAATTTTCATGCATTCTGGGTGAGTTTTTGCATGGTTTTTGGCTCTTTCTATGAGTTTCTGGGAGGACCAACGCCCCCCTGTAGGCCATACCAGAGCACCAGTTCTCCCCTACAGTGTCTTAGGGAGCGTTGCAACACTCTGTACACCCTTCTGGGGAAACGCTAGTCTCTTTTTTTAGAGTTTTTGCCTTCTTTTGCTTAGTCTTTTACAATATGTTTTGCATAACTCTTTACCCAGAGTCTTTGGTTGGTTTGTGAAGTTGTTTGGATTGGTTTTTTATGGTTTTTTATGCTTGCCACTCTTTATTGTCTTGATTGGAGCTTGAAACCTTTTTCAGAAATGTGAAATTGTCTTTTCTCGCTACTCTTTTGTCAAGACAATTTTGAGTGATTTATCTTTCTCCCTATCTTTTCTTGGATTCTTCTTTGCATTTTATTGTGTTCCTTGAATGCTTAATTGGTTGTAGAATATTTGATGGTATTCTTTCTTTTTAGAACAGGTTTATCCTTGTTTTCTTTCATACCTCACTTCCTTGTGTATGCTTTGTTTGTATCCCTTTTGCTTCGTGTCTTTTCAATCTGCATAGGATTATTTCTCCTGATGGAAAGTAATGGAGCATTGAAGGTTTTGTATTTAATTTATGTATACATCATAATCAAACAAAGAAGATCAATGCATTTTTTTTTTGGGGTAGTGAAACTAGCTTGCATTTGAAGTAGTGGAATTGCATGGTTTTTGGCTTTTTGGGACATTGTGCATTGTAATGATGAATGTTTTCTCCTTCTCGTAGCATAGATTTCATCGAAATGAAAAAATTGCATCTTCATCTCTTTGCATAGCTTTCGATTAGGTAAAAACACCATATTGTCCACGCCATTTTCTTTTTGAGTAACAATAGCGCCAAAAATAAAGCGCTAAACTAAAAATTGATTAGACATTTTTATATTTTCTAGTAGCAAACCTACAATAGATTAGTTGTAGAGCTTTGGAATAGGTGTGAAAGATAACTTTCCAAAGTTGCAAACAAACATAGGATCTTGTGTTAGAGAGCGGTGAAATCCAATTGCCACATTTTGCCCTGAGAAGCCCTTCTCACACAAGGGTCAAACCTAAGGTCGCATTAAAACTGACAGAGTTACTCACCTTGCTTTGTTAGTCTTGGTGTAAAGATTACGCGTATTATGGGGGTCGATTGAAGGTATACCCACAATGATGAGTGGAATCCTTTCAAGTTGATTTCGGGCTAAATACCCTGCCCTTGCGCGTGGATCGCACTGTCGATTGTTTCCCCAGTCATCATTGTTGTAGTCAGTAACCTTAGTGGCCTATCTCTTTAGGGTATTTACACAAGGTGAATGTGGAGGGGCAAGTCTTCATGGTACCTAGAATCGAGGTTGGCCAAACTCACTCGGGCTCCTTGGAGGGTATATCCATGATTATGTGTGGGAACATGCACCAGGGTGTAAGTTCGTTAAGCAGGTTGTCAACGTAAATTTTTCACCCGCTCTATCTCATCCCCTTTTTACTTTGTTCCTACGACGTTGGATTTCATCACCAACTAGTGTGCTCATTGTGAGAAGGTTTTGTTTGTTTGCTTGCTTACTAGATTTTTAGCGTGTGTTGTTTGTTCTCCCTAGCAGAATCTAGGTTGGATCTTTATTCTTATGGCATCAGTTCACGAAATGACTAATGAAGGAACCCCTTTGCCAGGGGAACCCTTTGTTTTTCCTTCTTATGAAAACGTTGCTCCTCCTTACATCTCTACTTTGAGCCTTCCAGATCTCACAATTGGGTTATCGGTATGGTTGTTTTCCACTCCAGTGATCTCAAATGCAGGTGCTTCAGATGTAAGCACACCATGCACACATCAACCTCATGTCGACCTTTCTCCTTCTTTCCCTGTCAGGTCTCCTTCCATTTCTCATTCTTCCCCTAGTGAGATCTCTATAGCGAGTAGTCAGGTTGATAAGAAGAAGAAGAAACGGAAACAGAAAGGGACCAAGCCTCCAACTACATCAAATGTTGGATCCAAGCAACCAGCTACTGTTAATAGTACTGGGAGTGTTCATGAGGTCAATAAGATTAAAACGAATAATCTGAAACCCAAATTCCCTTACAGTCTTTGTAAGGGTGACCACGTTCTAAGGGATTGCCTTGGTCTTCCCAAGGTCTTATAAATGTGGTCCTCCACAGCATCGGCCTCTGCTAAGAATGTTTGTGACATCCCATCAATTAGTGACGTTAAGGTTGGTAAGAAGAAGACAACTATCAAATTTACTTGCATGTTATGCGAAGGTGATCATTACTCTCACCTTTGTCCTCGTATGGACGAGGCTTCTTTTCTTGATCCGGATTATTTTCGGCACGAAATGAGAGCGGAGATATAACATAGAAATATTCAGAGATATTGCAAGAGAGACAACAATATAACAGAGATATAGCGGAAATATAACAAGAGCCACAAATATACAGTAATACACGATTTCTATTAATGAAAGAAATGTACAGAGACTGTAAAAATACAGAGTGAAAGA
>JASDQU010338977.1:0-12503 GCA_032191745.1 Picea mariana
TCAAAACTGCAAAAGGTTGTTGCACTTTCAACAACAGAGGTAGAGTATGTTGCTGCTATAGAGGCTAGTAAAGAGATGATTTGGTTACAAAGGTTTATGGAGGAATTGGGAAAGAAGCAGGAGAATAGGTTGTACTATGACAGTGAGAGTGCAATTCATCTTCCAAAGAACTTAGCCTTCCATTCAAAGACTAAGCATATACATTTTAGGTACCACTTCATACGATTCGCCTTGGAAGATGGACATTTGAAGTTGGAAAAGATACACACTAGCCAGAATCCTGTAGACATGTTAACAAAGGGAGTAACTAGAGAGAAACTAAGTTTCTGATCAGTTTCAGTTGGTCTTCAAGAATGAAGATGAAGATGAGAAATTTTCCAGGTCCAAGAAGGTTCAGAGTCCAGCATATACAACAACGTTGGCGTTGTTGAGATCAGTCTCCAAGTGGAAGATTGTTGGTTGTGAAGCCTGATTATCTTCCTGACTCAGAGGTCTTGTGTTTTTTAGTCGTGTTTATACCCCATGAAGACTTTACACCCTAGAAGTATGTACACTCTTCCATGTGGGGGAGTGCAGAGGGGGGGGTACCCCCTCTGTGGGGTTCAAGGGCGAAGCCCCCGAAGGAAAAATTTCCTTGTAAATGTATATTGTAATTTCATTGTAAATCTAGACCGTTCATTATAAGGTCGCAGATCTAACGGTAGAAATTATGTTAGGGTTTTTTGCCCTAGAAGGCAACCCTCTTTTATGAGGGAAATGTATTGCTGCTATGTATGATGGCGAGTATTGTATTCTGAGAGAGGAGATTGTGAGAGAAAGAAGAGGAAGTTACAACGGGTTTTGATGTAGGTTGTATCCCTTCATTTGTTGGATAATAATAAAGGAAAGACCTAGCAATTTATCTGGTGGACGTAGCCCACACTGGGTGAACCACGTAAATCTATGTCTCTCTTGTATTGTGTATCTTCTATGTTTTTGTTTCCGCATTTGTTTTATTTTATTGCTTCGCGGTCCTATTTTTCTAACAAACTCAAGATTAAACCTCTTAACGTATATATCTTCCGATTATTTTATCTTCAAATAGCCCCTCCAAATACTGGATAGAATATCTGAATCTATCTAAATATCTAGGCAATGATGATCAATAAACCAAAGCAAGAAACATAAAACAATAAATGTTATAAGTTAATTTCCTTTTATCTATTATATTTGTCAAGAGTTGGAGATGGACCATGGGATGCAAAGAAACAATTTGATGATCATATCCCCAAACAAGCACTTGATTATTTTTCAGTTTGTGAACTTTACAAACATCATGTCTCAAAGTGTGGTTGTTCCTAAGAAAGAGGTAGTGCTTGCACATAAAGTGCTCATGGAGATCACACTTCAATACAAAGCCACACAGGACCTTCAAATTTTGGGTTGTTGTGCAGGAAAGGATCCAAAAATATATCCACTGTCTCCTTCACTTCTAATGATTCAATATGACACTACTACCAACATATCTTTACTCTACATGTTTCCATTATCTCAAGGCATGACACATGCACCATGCTATAAAGATCATCTCTAAAATTGTTCAGTGAGAAATGATTGAGAGATATACTAGTCGCTTCCATCATTTCAAGAATGGGTAGTGTTATTGTGGGGATTATTGGTGAGATGAGTGAGACTACTAGTAAGCATAAGATTTACCATCATCAGTCCTACATTACAGGGTTGGCACTTCTTAACTATCCTAGTCAATAAATTAAGTTATGGTTACTTCATTTTCATGGAATTTTCCATCTATTAATGTGTGTATGTCTCCTACTTAATTCATGTATAAAAAATAATCAAAGGACAAAGTTTGTGAGGCTACAATATATATTAGACAATAGCATTTTTCATAGGTGATTAAATGCATAAATTTCCAACCAACCCTGGGTTATGAGCTTATGTGCTTGTTCAAATATGATTTTTATCCTCATACTCCATCAACATATTTCATTGGGGGAAGAAAAATTATTTGTTGGAGATTCTTGAGGGTGTATTGGATATTTCAAGTCTTCACGATTCCTACACAATCCCTATCCACCATTAGACATAACAATCATGCAGTGGAATATTCCTTCCTTAGTGTGACTTCACTGATTTTCAAGAGTTAATTTCCATCCTCATCCATTCCATGATGGAGTTTCTGGCATATATTTAGTTGTTTTTTGTTGCGGATTTGTTTTGGTTCATCACCAAACACAAGGGAAGAACTCAAGAAAGACCTCATGGCATTAATGAGATGATTTGATTGTTGCATTGGATTTATTATTTCACCTAGCATGTTCATCCGCATATGTTAGAGTAGGGTAGGATAAATAAACTTGAATTTTGGAGCATTGGGTTTATTTTCCATGTTCCCTTTGGAATGATGATTGATGTATTTTCTTTGTAAAGACAATTTTGAGAATTTTATAGTTATGGGTAAGAAATTTGGACTATATGTGGGGTTATGAGATGTAAATGTGGATCCATCCTACCACATGTTTTTGCTCACTTTCTTGGCAGTTTTTTAGTAGGTACAACATATATTTTTGGACATTTCTTTCACTCCTTGAAGAGAGAAATACCCCCTATGGAGATAGGTATTACTCATGAAATTGCATGTATAATCTGAGATTCCCAAGAGGCATGCTAGCCCAATTTTCATGATGAATCTCATATGATTTCAATTCAGGTTTGCAAAGGAAGATTTGAGTGATGAATAGTCTATCCTAAGGTATATTTTCATCCTCCCATCATCCTATATCTTAGGAGAAGTTTTTTATAAAAGAATAAAAGTGATTCCTAGACATGTTAGTCCATAGCAAGGAGCTCTATTAAGCACTATTTCATCCCTTAAAACTCAAGAAATCAAATTATTAGTTTAGGAATGAAGCAACAAATGGTGCAACTTGTGAATATAGCCTTCTGATGAAGAACTTCTTTGCATCGACTTGCAAGGGGATATCATTTGTAAATCGAAGTTAGAACTTTTAACTATAGTCACAAGATCTAGCAGTTAAATCTAAGCTTGCTCATTACACACCCATTTGATTATCCCATTAGAGCTGATCAAGAATTGATATTTGACCAAGGAAAGAAGATGTACTAGATATAACCTCTTTGGCTAATGTGTTGCACTCAAGACCTTGCATATTTCTAATACAATTAGGTTTATGACTTGGAAATATGCCACTATTAGCAGAGTATTGGGTAGTTTGTTATTGAGGATGGTAGAGAGAAAGAGCATGAGGTTAATGAAAAATTCCAGGCCCGTAGTAGCAGCATTTTTTTTATTCTGTAGAGAAATTTCATTCTAGACAGATTGAGAAGATTATGTAACGATATTTTTGAGACAACCTGGTATGAAAAATAGAAAGTTGAAGACCATACTTATGAAAGTGAAATTGTTAATTTTAAACAAGACGGGATCACCCTATAGGCTTGCTGAAAATTTTATTTAGATTTTTGTCTTAAGTTCGGGGCATTTCCAACACTCAAGTTAGTTAAGAAATTTAATTTTCCATTTAACATATTGACCTAACATCCTTGAATTTTGATTATAAACTAGGTTACAACCATTTCTTTTCTTGTTGGAAATTCAAAACTTAAAATTTCTAATTGTTTCATAGATTTCATCAATTTTTCCAATTCAAAAACTTATTTTCAGCATTGCATTTGCCTAGGAAACTTATTTCTTGGATCATAATTAGGAAATGTCTCAATTCCAACATTCTGGAAATTGCATGTTATTCTTTATGTTAAACTAATTTCTATTTACATAAATTAATTTATTGCAGAAAATTCAATTTAGGGAATTCTTTGAGGTCTGAAATTTGCATTTTTAGATCATAATTTAGCCTCAATTCACATGGACAATATTCTAGAATTTGCATTTGAAATTTTCATTGAAAAAATTATGCATTTTTCATTCAAATATAAATGCAGAAATTTATTTCCAAAATTTCATTTGAGAATTGCACTTTGATTTACTTTACTTTCCTTGCTCAATTCCTTAGTTTATTTTCAAAATTTGAAACATAAATTCATTGCAAGATCACTAAACTTTCAGATCTAAAACAAGTTAAGAACCTATTGCACATTATGTTAAATAATACTTGGAACCTGGTTTGGAACCTTCGCATACACCTTAATCAGAAACACCATTACCATATTTTTAACCAAACACATTGGTCCACATGCCCTACATTGACGCACTTGAACTAATTGGACTTAGATTTTTTCATAGGGACACTCCCCTTGAGTTGGATAGAACCAACCTAAAGAAAGAGGAAGTGTTACCATGGCGACAATGGGTAGCCTTAGTTACACAAACTAGCACCTTGTGCTTGGGAATTTTATACATTGGGGGTGCTAGATATTGTTGTAACATGACCATTATTATGAAATGTAGATACAAGAGTTTCATGATCTAAAGTTGGGAATTATGACAATGGATGAATATTCTTGGAATTGCTAGTATGTTAAGTACATCAAAGACAAGAAAATGAAGATACACTACTTTTTGAGTGGTCTCCCTTCCATTTATAAGGACTAGATTCATTTTGATGAATCCAAGACACTTAAGGAAGAAATCTTGAAGGCCAAATGTTTGTATGAATAGAGCAAAGGAAAAACCATTTTTCATAAGGTTTGGAAATAGAAGAAAGGGAATAAGCAAGGACAAAGGAAGAAAGGTTTAGAAACAATGCCAACTTTTTCTAGCAAAATCAGCCAGCACAAAGAAGGACGAAGGTAGCTAAATCTTTCGGTAAAAGAGCGAGGCAACCAATCAAATGTTGGGGTTGTGGAGATAATATATGTAAAAAGATTGTCCACATCACAAATATAAAATGAGAAATGTTCATAACTTCCAAAAAGCTACTATGGCGAATGAAGTGGTGTAGAACATTCCTTGAATATCTACAACATTGGATGATTGCTAAGAAGACCATCAATCAAATATGATCAGAGTTGAAGGTAAAATTGAAATTCCATCTTTGACAATTTTATTTGATCTCGAGGAAAGTCATATTTTTATTACTCATAAGCTTGTTAATAGCTCTGTTCTCAAGTGGAGTGAGCACAAAAATCCTTGGTGGGTTTAGTTAGCTACTGAAACCAAGAGGAAGATTAGTGAGATGGTGACGGACTATCCATTAGAGCTGAATGAACTCATTTCTCTCGCATATATAAATATTTTACCACTTGGATGCTGTTGTTCCAGAGTCTGTACTTAAGGCTTAGAAGTACAGTGTCTAGGCATCCGAAAGTGAGTAAAGGGTAGATAAGGAAGAAACGTCAACCTTCGGTAAGGGAAACTAGGGCTGATTTCTGAGTTGGGGTTGTCTAGCTTTCAACTGTTCCTGGATGTTTATATCCCGTTCAATCACCGCCCATGAACATTTGAGTTCAACCTGGGTAGTGGTTGTTTTAAGAATAGTATCAAAAAGGTTTAAGGCAATATGTGTTTGGTCTGATAGTCTGGGTTCGATATTAGGCTATCTTGTTACAGGGATAATCATGGAGGAATAGAATGATAAGAAAATCTCAGGGGAAATTAGATGTTGTCTCAATTTCTGTCGTATAAAAGAGAGTTTACAGTTCCAGGAGTGAAAATAGGGTGCAAACCAAAGGCCCTTTCCCGTAACTGAGTTATATTTTAATAAAGATGTATGAGGTGGGAGAAAACATCAAGCTGTCTATTATGTAAGGCTCCTATCAAGGGAGAATCTCACTTATAAACAAAAGAAGAAAAATGTAAGGAAATAACCCGATGAAGCATAAAATATATATAGAATTCTAAAGTGTTGACTGGTCTTATAACTGCTGATAGCTGGTACAGAGGAAAAACAATGAACAATATAGAAAACCAGAATTCATTCACTATAGTAGAGGTTGTACTAAATTATAACGAAGCATTCATCAGATACGAATATGAAATGAAATGAAAAATGAGATACAAGGAAACAAACTCATAACACAGTCGTGACGGAATTGAGAATCTTCAGATTTTCTTTATATTAACTCTCAAGATAGAAANAAAACCTCTATTACAATCGACACAAAAAGGTCCAGCCCTTGTTCCTTCTTTCTATTGTATATTTATACATATTTACATATGATGAAATCTCAATCGTTCTAAGATTTTCAGTGACAACAAGAAGGAGATCAATCGTTTCATTTCCTTATCTCTGTCTTCATTTGGTACCAGAAGCTTTCCCTCTCGCATGCTTGGTACAAGTAACACATCTTTCCACTAGTTGAGATATCAACCTTGACGGTTCCGCTTGACAATTGGCCTCAAAAGAGTAACAATCTCGGGCTAATTGCGGCAACCTTTCTTCCATCTGTCTGTCTATGATGTCAATAGCGCACAATTGCACACTTGGTTTAATCATACATTTATCTATTTGAACTATGTCTGCCATAGTTACTTGTGAGATCTCGGTTGAATCTCTTTCTTCTTTTTCGTTTAAATCAAGTGAGATTTTCGCTATATTCATTTGACTCAATGCCTCAGCATTACCTTCGCTATCAATACCTAGCATATTACCATCTATGGAACCAAAAACCTCTTCTAAGGACTTCGTTACCCTCTTGGCTTGCAGCTTACCTTCTAATATACTGTGCACCCATTCTTTTAATAAAATATTTCCTCTGGTCTACTCCAAAATGGAAAACCTGGGAGTACTTCCCATTTCCATGTTGTTTGTGGCTATTACAGCCTCTTGAAAAGCAACCTGAGCTGCTCCAGCTTCTGTTTCTTTGACAGATAAATTTTCCAAAACTTGATTAATGAGTAAGCAGTTGTCCCAAATTACCTCTATCTTGGCGAGTAAATTTCATTGGGCTGCAAAAACTCTACTCCGAATCTCCATCACCTGGGACTGGAATATCCCAATATTTATAACTTTACTTTTAGCAATTTCCACTCTAGCCTGTAGCTGTTCGATCAAGTCTTTTTGCTGGCCCGCTTGTATCTGACCATTCCGAACCACCAGCTCTGCTCTTTTGATCTTAGTTTTGAGCATCTCTATCTCACTTTTATCTTCCAAACTTGCTTGTTCTATCCCTACACTCGCCTGTTCCTTGGAAACCTCCTCTGCTATGGCTAGTCTGGCTTCTAGGGTTTTGATGAGGCAAATTTTTCTCTTCAACTGGTTTTTCAAAACCCCGAATGAAAATTGATTCATTGTGGCATAGGCCCCTAATGTCCCTGCTATTTCTGTCATGAACTATTCATTCTTCTTGTCTTTCCCATCGGTCAATACTTTGTACTTCTTGGCTGTTGATTCCCCTTCCTAATAGAATTCTCTCTTTACCACAACCCTTCTCTTCTTATCAAAGAAGAACTCATTTGGAGGGAGCTCTTCCATCCTTATAGGTCTCAATTCTTCATTTAAAATCCACCCTGCATCAATGTTTCCCTCAGTTGACTACAAGGGAGTAATGGATGTGATGGGATCTCCGATTTGCTTAGCTGGTTGCCCCGGAGTAGTAACCAGAGTCTGTTTTTTTGGTGGGTCGGGAGTCTTTATCTCTGTTTTCGGACTCTTAGTTTGCTCTTCCCTGTCCTGGTGTTTTTCTTGGCTGGGTGTCACACCATTGGAGCCTTCGACATCTTTTTGTTTCACCTCCACTGTACTCAGATTCTCACCCCGCAATACTGCAGGAAGACAGCTGCGTCGATGTTCTTGGAATTTTAGAACATCGTCCCTCTCTTCAGGTGCCAAGGTTTGTATCCAAGCCAAAATCTCGGCATAAGATCTTGTGCCTCGGAAAATGTCATCCAAGGGTGAATTTTTGTGTTCGAACCTTTTGAGTCTACAACTGGCCAAATGATTACTTACGACCCTTTGTGGATCGTGCTTCTTGAATTCAATAAGAACCAATTTTAGGTCTTCTAGGACTGCTGCCTCAACTTTAGCATGCTCAAAATCTAATAAAGAATACGAATTTAAATGAACAGGAAAAGGTGGCCATACCTTCTTTGAATATCCCTTAAGCTCCTTGCTTATGCCACTGATTACGGTTTACCTAGCAACCTCACGACAAGCCATCTTGTCAGGTATAAATAATGGTAATGCATGTGGGGGAACAGAAGCCCCGAAACTCTGAGAAATGAGAATTCTTCTTCTACATACTAGTCGTCTATACTGCTCAAATTCATCACTATATTGTCTGATATCCTAGGTGGCGGGTGGCCAAAAATAGTGACATGTAGCGGTACCATTACCCAGTTAAAGATTTCATACACGAAATCTGCCACTTTGTTCTCCCACAATTTTGAATGGTAGAAGTGGATGGGCTCGGCCTCTGATGGAGTCCAAATCCAGTTCATTAAGGGAAAGGGTGTTAGAAAACATACGACATCCATAATGTATGCGGACATAAAAAATGAAGCAATCTTTCCGTTCTCCTTCTGCGTCCGATACTCTGTAACTCGACTGGTCAAGCTATCAAACAACATCTTCGCCCAATCAAAGGAACAACCTTCGGCGACTTGATGTATTAGAGGCACCCATTGAAGAAAGAATTGTGTGGTGTCCTCTCTCCTGTATAATCTGTAGGTCATCATAGCTATATATTTGAACTGTGGTTCTAAGGAAGCTATTGAATATATACCATTACTGTCTGCCATCAACTTCGTAGGGTGTGAAACCCAATCTCTGATTAAACTGGACATAGTCTTGTCATATTGCACGCATTCCTTCTGTTTGAAGTTCTCTAAGAATTTGGCATCATATGTAAGGTCTGACACGGTAGGCAACTTGTACATAGCCTACAGTTGTTTAGTTCTGAAAGTCTCGATGGTGACCTTCTGTTCATTGATGATGGTTCTGGTTGGTATGTTCACATGGTCTAATGCCCACTGGACCATATCATAATAAGGGAGCATTTGTGGCCTGGCCGCTACTTTATGCATTCTAGATTGGACGACGATCTTATATTTGGTGGTCAGGTCGTCTTTTTCATTGTCGTTGGAATCATCAAAATAGTCTACTAATTTGGCCTGTAGAGCATCGGAAACAAACGACCAGGTCCGGACAGAGTTGACACTTCGAGCTGAAGTATCAACAACGTTGTATGAACCTTGTCTCAAGACCTCAACGTTGGCTTTAGACAGTTTTCGCGGGGCCATGGTGGGGGATCCTGCTTTAGCTCTTCTGCGATAAAAATATGTATACATACAGAAATTAGTTTGCTGAGAAAAGTTTGCTCTGTGTAATATAGAAATGAATTTTTGATAACAAATAAAAGCTCTATATATTCAAAAACTCTGTACTTTTTAAGAACAGATCGGTCAAATCACGCCTAAATATAAGTTTAGCAATAAAAGCCCAATCTTTCCTTGTCGATTCGCCTTGTTTCTAATTAATGTCATAAATTTTGGTGGTTCGAAATGTTCTTTGGCATAAGGAACAATTAAGACTGCCTCGTAAACTATGCATGCATCAAATCATGGGAAATACTGGCTTAGCTCAATTAATTAGGTTTTTCCAAAGTTAATTAATCTTTCGGTACTCGCTGCATCGAGAGTTTTCACTTTAACCCTTTGAACCTCTACTACCCAATATTGCGATGATTGTCTTTGGTTAATAAAAAACATAATTATGATTAGGCGCTTAATTAATTACGTGATTATTTATATCGCAACTTTGCGACTCAGAGCTTCGAAGGTATAGTTTCTGGGAAGTTTGTATGCCGAGTTGCGAAATTGCGAGATCATGATTTCGCGACTCGGAGTTTCGAAGGTATAGTTTCCGGGAAGCTCGTATGCCGAGTTGCGAGATTGTGAAATCGTGATGATATGTTTTAATTAAAATGGAGGATAAAACCGGATTAAGTGTTTGATTAATTACGTTTATATCTTTATCGCAACTTCGCGACTCGGGGTTTTGACGGTGTAACTTTTTAAAGGAAAATACACCGAGTTGTGAATTCTCGACAGAGCTTAACCACGTTGTTTTTCTCACTTTCGTGGAAGTTTCTTAGCTGGTACAATAGATATTTCTGGATCTCTCTTGCACTCCTTGAAGAGAGAAAGACCCCCTATGGAGCTAGGTATTACCCCTCAAATTGCATGTACAATTTGAGATTACCATGAGGCATGCTAGCCCAATTTGCATGATAAATCTTAGATGGTATCAATTTAGGTTTGCAGAGGAAGATTTGAGTGATGAATAGTCTATCCTAAGCTATATTTTCATCAACTATCATCCTAAATCCTAGGAGAATTTTTGTAGAAAAGACTGAAAAGGGGTACTTGGGAATGTTAGTTAGTATCAAGGAGTTATATTAAGCATTGTTTCATCCCTTAAAACTCATGTAATCAAATTATTATTTTAGGAATCAAGCATCAAATGGTGCAACTTGTGAATATATCCTTCTGATGAAGAACATCATTGCACAACCTTTCAAGTAGATATCATTTTTGAATCCAAGTCAGAAATTGTAATTATAGTCACAAGATCCAACAGTTGAATCTAAGCTTGCTCATTAAACGCCCAGTTGATTATCCCATTCGAGCTGATGAGGAATTGATATTTGACTAAGGAAAGAAGATGTAATGGATATAACCTCTTTGGAAAATAATGCCGTCTTCTATCCCCACAAAAAGGAAGGAATAAAGGCCTATCCAAAACAAAAAAGAATATAACTTCTCTACATCGAGTATTGTGGAAATATTGTTAAGTGCATGGGAGCCAAATTTCTTCTTGATGTTATATTTTTTGTCTTTGCATCCTATTATCTTCATTTATGCATTTTTTACCTTTTCCTGTGCCCCAGATTTTCCTTTATGTTCCTACATGTTTTTTTTCTTTCACATGGTATTACAACTTTAGGTAGTTTGCAGAATGCTTGAACTCCCGGAAACCAATGTACATAGGGTTTGTGGTTTCCATATATTCAATTTCATATTTCCTTAATGTAAATTACACAATACTTATCTATTTTGGATAGATCTTCAGCCAAAGATTCAAATGTTTATCATACATTTTTTCCTCTTGAACGAAATTCCAAAAGGATCATCGCCTATTTCCTCGATAAAAACTAATACATTCTTTTTTGGGTACAACCATGAGTGAGGAACATGGTACCTGCTTGAGGTGGCTATTTTGGTTAGTATCAATATGATTTTTTTTTTAGAAGCTGAAAATCTATTGAAAGTATCAAGGGAGAGTAGCAACCTTGCCTATGCTAGCACAATTAAGGCAGAGTAAGGAGAAATTTCCCTTAAGTATCCCCTCTTGCACACAACATAGTTGTAGAAAAATCCTGGCCAATGCCTAATAAGGCTACCCCACTGACAAACATCCCCATATTTATGTCTCCCGTGCCCAAGGTTGCCTCTCAGGTAAGATTTTACCTTGTTTTATTTCATTGTATTTACAGTGTTATACACACCGAAAGCAATTTTACCTCATACTACAGGAAGTATATTACTATTAAATCTACAAATAAGCTTGGCCTAGGAATGAATATGTACTGTAATGATTTTTCTAGTTAACAATTGACATTTTTGAGTGGATTTTCCATTGTTAGTATCACATTTGGATGAGCAATAAGTTCCTCTATAATTGCATACATCAGAGGAGCCATCAGTGGGATCCCTTGAAATACAAAAGAAGACAAAATAATATTTCCATTTACCCATGCTTGTTGTTTGCTCATGATGCTTAGGTATAAAGCCACTAAATTGGTTCCTTTAGGTGTATTAAACTTGGCCTACATGATCCATCAATAAAACGATCAACAAATATATGACTGGCACTATAACTAGGATGGATCCATCTATACTAGTATAGGATTAGTGGTTGGAATGACCTCATCATGTAACCATCCCAAGTCCAAATATTGAATGATTTAAATCATTTGTGTGTGTGGTTGAAGGTGTTTGATATCATCTATCTAGGTTATAAATCACCAAGTGAAAGAAGAGTTTCATATATTCAGACGAATCACGAATTTCATAGCTGCAGATGAATTAGAGACACCGATTAACTTGTACGAAATGAGAGAAGATTCTTTGGGTGGGTTTAATCCTGAAACCCACTCGACTTGGTTTTCTCCAGTGTTTGAATATAGTTGTAAGTATTCTCCGTTTAGACCTATTTGTGATTAAAAAGAAAATAGATAGGCCTCAATGTTAGAAGGGGAATTTTGATTGAGTATGAACACATGAAAAAAATTGATCAAAATACCAACCAGAGATCCATTATTCCTAGCAATAACTTGTTGGGATTATTACTTCATGAAAACCAGATGAGAAAGTGACATAAAACAAATGGATAGTATGACCTAGTTTGGCAGTAAATACTTGGTAATACCACATTTGGAAGCTCAAACCCATTGTACCATCTCTAAGTCACATCAATTTCATAGAACCATTTATTCCCGTCAACCATGTATCAAAGAAAGGTTTGATGTTCTATTCACCAAAAAAAATCAATTCCCATTATTTCATACCGAGAGTAGTTGAT
>JASDQU010338978.1:0-11635 GCA_032191745.1 Picea mariana
CCATATTTTTACTTTCAACATTTCTTTCTACCTTAAATGCATTCTCTAATGATTTGGGTTCCCAAAGGCGAATCTCATGTTGAATGTTATCCTTTAAAGTTCCTATGAATACATCAATTAAGTACTCATTTGGAATATCTATTACCTTTATATTCAATCTTTGGAAGTTCTCAATTTGCTCGGTAACTGAACCCTTTTGCTTGAGATTTATCAATTAGCTAAAGACGGTATTGCTCCTTGTATCCTCATAGTGTGCTATCATTTCTTTCATGAAAATGTTCCAAGTGATGAGTGATTTGCGAGAACAAAGCCATCGATACTATACAAATTGATTAGGTTCTAAATATAAAGAAGCAATTCGTACCTTTTGTGTGTGTGGCACATTATGTAGATCAAAGAATTGTTCCATCTGAAGTATCCATGTGATTGGGTCCTTGCCATCAAACTTCCCCATATCGATCTTAGGAACGTGGTTGGTCTTCAACCCAAAGTTAGAGTTTTTCCATTCTTGATTCACCTTCCTTGTGTCCTCATCATGAATTTCATGGGATGCAATTTCACTTTCAGGTGTTTTCTCTGTTACAAAATTTTTCAATACTTCCATGATCTCCTCTTTTAAACCATCCATCTTAGTATTTATTGCCTCCAACTTAGCTTCCATCTCTTGTAGTTCATATTTTGTTACTATCTTCTTTTGTAAATCATTTATGTCCCTACGCATTTCTTCACCTTCATCAAGAGTCCAAGTAGGATTGTCTGGAGGCTTATTTGGTGTAGAAGTTCCCTTTTTGGGTGGCATGTTGGCCAAGTATCACTTTTGAACCTTGATTTTGAGGTGGTTGTGCTAGAAAATCTTTCTTTTGTTGTCTCTCCCAAGTTTCGGCCCTTCTGGGTATGAAAAATTATTTTATGTAGTTCTCTAATATTTCTTCTCCGCAATGTCATAGGTCCGATCAAAATTGGATGTGCCAAGTGGAATTTGCGGTAACTTCCCCACAACTTGTTGATTTTTGGCCTTTCCAGTAGATCTCACTTGTATGGCGATCCCCACACAAAATAATTGATATAAAATTCTGAAACTTGTACCAGAAATACTACAGAATGCCCACTATCAAATGAAACCAGTTTCACTCAATTTGGATACTCTAGGAAGAAGTTATGAGTTTTTTAACTGGAACACCTTCTTGAGACTAGTCAATAGGACTAGTCAGATATCCTATCTTCCACAGGCTGTATCTACAAATGTAAGATGACCCAGAAGCTAAAATTTTTACCACACATACCTTACTAATTTATGTGAATATCCTCCAATGTTCGAGGTCTGAAACATTACATAAAAAAAGTTATGGCGAAAATTCAACAATGACTCAGTTCAGGATGATTCTAGAACCCTATCTTACACAGGCTATATCTCCAAAAGTATAGGGCCTCAGGAGATGAAATTTTAACCCAACGTACCTTGATCTATCTACTAAATATCCTCCAATACGTTTCTTCTGAAATGTTGTAGAAACAAAGTTATAGAAAAAATTCCAAGGTGTCTCAAATGTAGCAGTGAAACCCCAAGACCTTGAGCTCTGATACCATATGTTAAGAAACAAATATAAATATAACATAGAAAAACCTCAAAATAAGTACTCAACGCCTTGAAAAAGAGATAATTTTAGATAATAAGCCTCTTTAAGGGGGAAACCTCCTTTTACCCCACATAAATGTTCAAGTACAAGATGACTCCAAATGAAAATGTCTCCTTGGTATATATAGGAGACTAGGAGGTATAATTACAACTAATGGAATAAAGCCGACATAAATAAAATAACATTACCAATGTAATATGCCCCAATTAAGGGGCAATGAGCCAATATTAGGGCTTAACAAAGTTTCTAGTTCTTTATTATATATTGTGATCTGAGACTTCTCGTTTAATGAAATTCAGCTTCTTTTCATCTTACTTGCCTCTAATACTGAAGTGTCCATGAATGAAGGATTCACAAGGATTGTTTTCGACTGTATTGTAATGTATGTTTGATTGCAGTGTGGTCATTAATGTTCTTCAATTTTCTGAAGTTTTGAATCCAAGAGGATCTTGTATTTGAACCTTTTCCTCCTTAGGCTTCTGGAAGACCTGATGTCCATAGAAAACCTTTACATTTTCTCCTCAAGTTCTTCCTCCTACTCACCCTTACTACAACTTACTGACGGAAGTTGAATTGAGAGCTCACCTACATGTGCACATTGGTCCATTTTTTTGAGTTAAAACAATATTATTGTGGGTCTGCGCTCATTCAACCACTTCAAACTTATTCATCGTGACATACAAACTGATGAGTACTGGGCTTACCTCCAATGCAATCTGGAGGTGACTTCTAGTGCTAACATTTCTGGTACCATTGCCGAGGACGAATTGAATATTTTCCCTGGGATAGAACGACAACGAGCTTATGATTTTGAAGGTGCATCAGACAGTGAAACCATTGAAGATTGCAACCTGCACCTGGAAACTACATTGATGTGACCCCGATGTTTCAGCTGTGGCTTCTAGAGGTAGACACATGAAGTCTAATCCATAGTTGCCTCTAGCAACACCTAAATCCAACCCAGATAAAATTATCAAAAGATGAAAGATCCTCCAGGAAGGAACTTCAACTACTATACCTGGTGATTCTGGTAATTTTCATAATCCTCCTTTGACAACTCCAATATTTTTTTCTCATTTTCCTATTACACCATCCATTGGATCTTCTAGAAGTTTAAATTTTGAGAGTTTTCCTACTAGTTTCCCCTCTCCCAGTTTTGGAGTGGAATGATTTGACACTCCTATTCCCCCAGGAGTTGTACCATGGTCTGAACCCAAAACCCCTGAATATTTTCCCACTCCGAGTTCGGGTCCCTCAAGAGAAAAGAGGGAGAGTCTGCCTTTGATTTCTCCAAAAGATTCAACAAAATGTATAACAAGATTCCTACTGAGATAGAGCCTACAAAATCCTCTCCCAAAATTACTTATGCTAGTGCTTTTGACCTTGAATTATGCCTCTTGTTGAGAGAGAGAAGAGCTACTTCCTAGGCTCATATGCAAGATGCAGCCCTGGAAGTAGAGTCCAACATATTAGCAGTTGATAGACTTAGGAATAAAGTTGATAGAGACAGAGGAAGGGGGAGATATGAAACTTCATCCTCCAGTTCCTCTGTATCCCATCCTCAAGTAGATGAATTGACCAAGATGGTAAAATCACTTTCTGCAGAGATGGAGAAGATTAAATTCGAAGGGAAGCAAGGTTATAAGAGTGTCCAAAGTGTTGATAAAAAAGGTAACTTTATAATACCAAGTAATACCCCTTAGATACTTCCAAGAGAGCCTCGGAACAAAGATAGGGATGATCATAAAATCCAAACCCCTCTCCAAAATAACCTCGTTGCTGACGAAGAAGGAGAGGAAGAATAGCTTGATTCTAAAATCCATTGTCTTGGAGACACCTCCCCATTTCCCCATTTAACCCAATCTGCATATGAGGAGTCCCTCATGGACAGAAAAATAAATGAGATGAGTAAAGGGGAGAATACAAATAGTAGTCCCAATAAATATAACCTCAAGTCTAAGAAGAAAGAAGGGAAGTATGACATTCCTGATCAGCCTTCCAGAGAAGAGAATCCTGCTAAAGATGCAATAAACAACAACAAGGAAAAGAAAACACAGAACCCCTCACCAATAGCCAAAGGTCATGTCCCAGAAGTGAGAGAAAATATGAATCCCCCCTCCTATTTTAACTTTGAGTATGAAATTCAAAAGATTAGGATCCCTGTACCCCTTTCAGAGCTGGTCAAGCACAAAGATTTTAAAAGGTCCCTCTCTAAAATGTTGCAGTCTAAACCATCATGTCATTCCACAGACTCAGTAAACCTTCAAGACAAAAAGCCAGCAGTCATCTTAGGTCCTTTTATAGAAGATAGAGACGATTCATCCCCTCCCTTCTATACATCTCTGAACATACATGACAAGGTGTTGCATAATTGTTTGATGGATTCAGGGGCATCTCATAATATCATGCCCAAAACTGTCATAGATGAACTTGGATTAGAAATCACAAAGACTCATCATGATTTGTATTCTTTTGATTCAAGGAAAGTGCAGTGTCTTGGGGTCATCAAAGATCTGGTTGTGACCTTGTTTCAGTTGCCCATGAAAAGTGTGGTCATGGATATCATAGTAGTTGATGTTCCCCCCAAGTTTAGCATGATCTTGTCAAAATATTGGATAAAAAGACTTGGGGGAACATTGTAGATGGACCTCACATATGCTACCATTCCTATGTTTGGGGGGAGCATAGAAGACTATACAGAGAAGTTCAGTTGGCCTGTTTTATTAGTGATGAAACAGAACCCACCAACCATCCTATTTTTGCACTTGATACTGATTTGGGATCCATCTTATTGCAACTCACTGATGCCCCTGAACCCCCTTTTGAAATCAGAAATAAATCCCTTACTCTCTATGAAAATTCTCCCCCGATTACCTCTGTTTGGAAAATGTTCTTTGATGGAGCCTCTTCTAGAGAAGGTGTTGGTACTAGAGTGTTCTTTGTTTCACCTATTCAAGAAATTATATCTCTATCCTACAAATTAGAATTTGAAACTACCAATAATGTGGCAGAATATGAAGCTCTTGTTTTGGGTTTGGGGGCTACAAAGGACATGGGAATTGAAGAGATATTAGTGTTTGGGGATGTTGAGTTAATTGTCCATCAGATCAGAAATATTTATCAGGCTAAGCACCCTCGGCTTAGAATTTATAGAAATGAAGTATGGGATCTAGTTGACAATTTTCTCTTAGCTTTCAACATTTCATTTGTTCCAAGAGAAGAGAATGCCATGGCCGATTCTCTAGTTGTTTCAGCAAGTAATTTCAGAGTCCCTCTACCACCTAAACTCATGTATGATGTAGAAGTGAAATATAGAACCTCTATACTTGACAATGTCAAGCATTGGAAAGTGTTTGAGGATGATCTTGAGATCCAAAAATTTCTAGAGACTATTGATGAGTTTTATGCATTACACATTGATTAAGATCCTAATTCTGAAATAAATCCTCATGCTGATGTTTTTCTGAACAAAATTGCTAATCATCATATTGTCCAGTTGCCCAACAACAATATCCGAAAGGGACTAGTTCCTTTGGAAAGAATATTTGATAGGAATGATGTGGCAGTAAAGGGTAAAGCTTCATATGAGGATGTTGATGTAACTGAGTGCAATATTGGTACAAAGAAGGATCCAAAATTTGTCAAGATGTCAAGCAGCCTATCAAAGGAACAAAGGGCCGAGTATGACAAGCTGATAAAAGAGTTTGCTGATGTGTTCTCCTGGACATATGAAGATCTCAGAACATACGACACAAATGTCATTGAGCATAAGATCCCATTGAAGGAAAAGTTCAAACCATTTAGATAGAAATTGAGACAAATAAACCCCATGCTACTACCTATTATGGAAAGGGAGGTAAAGAAGTTGTTGGATGCCTAGATTATCATTCCTTTGAGGTATTCTGAATGGGTGGCCAACCTGGTCCCAGTAAGAAAAACGAATGGACAAATCAGACTGTGTGTTGATTTCAGGAACCTGAATAGAAGCTCCAAGAAAGATAATTACCCATTGCTGAAAATGGAACACATATTGCAGAGGGTGAAAGGTGCATCCAGGATCTCCATGATTGATGGCTTTTGTGGCTATAATCAAAGTTATGTCCTTCTTGAAGAAAAAGAAAAGACAACCTTCACCACTCCTTGGGGTACATTCATGTATGCTAAAATTCCCTTTGGATTGATGAACACAGGGGCTACCTTTCAGTGAGTTATGGACATCGCCTTCATTGGAGAAAAGGATAAATTTGTAGTCATCTATCTGGATGCCATTACGGTTTTTTCGAGGTCTGATAAAGAACATTGTCAGCATCTGAGAAAGGTCTTCTTAAAATGCAAAAAATTTGGTCTCTCCCTAAATCCAAAAAAGTATATGTTCGCCATGCAGGAGGGAAAATTGTTGGGACACATAGTATTAGCTGAGGGGGTTAGAATTGATTCAAGCAGGGTAGAATCTATCTGAACCCTGTTGCTTTCTAGATCCAAGAAGGAAGTTCAGTCTTTCTTGGGAAAAATTAATTTTCTGAGAAGGTTTGTTTCAAATTTTGCTGAATTGGTAAAGTATATTACAACCATGCTTGGGAAGGGGAATGAAGTGAAATGGACTGTTGAATCCAAAAATTCTTTCAACCAAATCAAGAGGGCCTTGACTGAGACACCTGTGCTTATCAATCCTTATTACTCCAAAGATTTTCTTATTTTTTCCTTTGCTTCTTTTGATATAGTAGCAGTTGTTTTATTGTAGAAGAATGTCAAAGGGTTGAAGCAACATATTTCCTTTTTCAATAGAGCATTGAGGGACGCAAAGATGAAATATTACATCATGGAGAAACATGCCTATGCTTTGGTGAAATCCCTCAAGGCTTTCAGAATCTATGTCCTGAATTCAAAAGTTATTGCATATGTTCCTTCATCTTCTGTGAAGGACATTCTCGTTCATCCTGACATAGATAGAAGAAGGAGCAAGTGGATTGCCAAAATCCTTGAATTTGATTTGAAAATAAGGCCCACCAAATTGGTTAAGGGTCAATGTTTATCCATGCTGCTAGCTGAATCTAATTGCAAAGCCTTCAGGGTGAATTTCATCAAAACATACTTAGAAAATCAAAAGGTTGAGTTGTTTGATACAAGTTCTCAAGTCATCCCTCCATTACCAGGATGTTCTTGGTACATGGACATCATTTTCTTTCTACAAAAGTTGCAGCCTCCTGATGGCATGGAAAAAACCAAGATAAGAGATTTAAAGCTCAAATCAATTAAGTATTGCCTCATTGATCAAGTTTTATATTGGAAATATCATCTAGGAGTGTTGTTGATATGTTTAGACCCACAAGAGGCCCAAAAGATTATGTTTGACTTTCATGACAGTCTATGTGGGGGACATCACTTCTGAAGGACCACGGCATATAAGATTCTCAAGGTCAGATATTTATGGCCTACTCTATTCATTGATGTTTGTGCAAGGATCAATGCTTGTGTTAAATGTAATAAATTCACTAGGAAGCAGCAACTCAAGTCTTTTCCAATGAAGCCTATGGTAGCTTCAGGACCCTTTAAGCAGTGGGGCCTAGATTTTATTGGGTAAATTCATCCTACTTCGAGTGGTCATCACAGGTGGATCTTGACTGCCACTGATTACTTTACCAAGTGGATAGAAGCTATCCCCACAATGAGTCCTTCTCACAAGGTAATCATTGGTTTTCTTGAAGACATTATGGCAAGATTTGGTTGTCCAAACAGAATCATCACTGATAATGTTGCATATTTCGAGGCTGAACCATTGATCAAGTTTTGTGAGTAGTTTGGAATTGCATTGATTCACTCTACCCCCTACTACCCCCAAGGGAATGGAATGGCAGAGTCCTGAAACAAGAGCCTTATAAATATCATCAAAATATTGTTGGAGGACAATAAGAAAGCATGGGATTCAAAGCTCAAGTTTTGTCTATGGGCTGACAGAGTGACAACAAAGAGATCTATTGGCATCTCTCCTTTTCAGCATGTATATGGAGTCGAGGACATCTTTCCTTCTCATCTCACCTTCCAGTGGAAAAATTATTCCAAGACTACCAAGGGGAGCCTGATGATATGATCAGAAGAATGCAACAACTAGTGGAGGTGTAGCAGAATAGAGAGCAGATACTCAACAAAGCACATCAACATCAACAGAAGATCAAGCAAGCTTTTGACAAGAAGGTAAGAAAAGAGGATTTCCAGCTGGGAGATCTGGTACTCAAATGGGATGCACCCAAACAAGACAAGGGAAAGCATGGTAAATTTGAAGCCCTCTAGATCAGACCCTTCAATATCTCTAAGAAATTTCCAAATAACACTTACATGTTGCATAATTTGGAGGGTGATGAAGTTTTTGGTGGTCCTGTTAATGTGCATTTTCTAAAAAAGTTTTTTGTTTGAGCCATGAGTGGCTCCTTCATGCCATTGTAAATATAATTTTCCTTTGTTTTAAGTAGCTGACTCCACAACCCAACTAAGGAAATAAATCTTTTGAAATTCTTAGAGCCTCGTAGAGAGGACTCTATCCCCCATGGAGCCTAATGTTAGCACATATCATTGCTAAAGGGGTGTTTTTCCTCCACTCACCCATTTCCTCGCCTATCACGTCTCCCTTTCCACCTTCTCCTCGCACTCCTCGATACCTGTCTCCCATGTCGCCTCCACTTTTGTTGTTGTTATCCCCATTGTGCCTACAACTGCAGCCTCTCTTTTTCCGCCATGTCACCTTCCTGTGCCACATCACCTCCATCTCGGTCATCTCTCCACCATCATGTCTTTCCACCTAGCCGTCGAGCATTTGTTGTAGTTTGTTGTGCCTGGACCAATCACCTCGCTAGCTCCTCCTCATCAACCTCCATGACCGCCTACCATCTTCCCGGTCAACATCTAGCAGGGATCCCAGTGGCACAGTTTCAGAGTGTGGCCAACATGTTTTCCAGATGCCGAGTTGACTTCGGTCGTCCGGATCCCTATGAAGACAGGTAATGAAAATAAGGAAGGTGGTTGAGACATCGTCTCCTTCCATAAATAGAAGGCCAGATTACGAAAGCAAGATGTCATTCCAGTCTGACCAAAGATCGCGTCTGATAGAAGATTGCATGGGCAGTCTGACTAATGTATACATGCATAGTCTGATAGAGAAGCTCACTAATGTAAATCCTTGAATGCATGACATAATCGCGCCTCAAGCAATTAGATCCAGTTCTGAGTATATGTAGGCATTTTTTCCATTTTGTTATCGTCGATGGTTGAGCTAGGCTCCTGCATTGTAAACTTTTGATGAAGTTTCTAGTTCTCTGTTATGTATTGTGATCTGAGACTTCTCGTTTAATGAATGTCAACTTCTTTTCATCTTACTTGCCTCTAATACTGAAGTGTCCATGATTGAAGGATTCCCGTGGATTGTTTTTGACTATATTTTAATGTATGTTTGATTGCAGTACTGTCATTAATGTTCTTCAGTTTCCTGAATTTTTGAATCCAAGAGGATCTTGTATTTGAACCTTTTCCTCCTTAGGTTGTTGGAAGACCGGATGTCCATAGCAGACCTTTACATTTTCTCCTCAAGTTCTTCCTCCTACTCACCCTTACTACAACTTACTGATGGAAGTTGAATCGAGACCTCACCTACATGTGCACATTGGTCCAGATTTATGAGTTAAAACAATATTATCTTGGGTCTGTGCCCATTCGACCACTTCAAACTTATTCATTGTGGCATACAAACTGATGTGTACTAGGCTTATCTCCAATGAAATCTGGAGGTGACTTCTAATGTAACACCTGGAACTGTTTTTTCCTTTCTAGTTACTCTGGTGTAATTATAGTTCCTATGGATTTGGTATTGGTCCTAGCTAGGGTGTTATTGATTCTTTCATACAAGATAGGGAGTTTAAGTTCACTTGAATAATTATCCAACTAAACTCCCTCCAAATCTCGTGTCTACATAAGAAAAGATAAGGGATTAAGCATCGATTTATCTAGGTCCATCGGTATCAATACTAGGTATTAACATTTGATAAGATAAGCACTAGGCTAAGATGAGCACTAGGACTAGGAAAAGATAAGCACCACGTAAAAGAAGGATGGCTTTTTAACATAAATACTAGCTAATTATCACTACAATTGGGAAGTACTAGCTCTTATTGGAAGGTCTTGATTCTCCATTTATTTTGTTGATGCTTAAGATTTGATAGCATAGTAATTGTCAATTCATGTCCTTTCCTTCGATAGCCCCCCTAATATGTGCTATAGGTCTTGGTATTGGAGCCATGCATGAGCAAAAGTGATGAAGTCAACCCTGCTAGACCTAGAGGATTTTGTGTCTTATTTAAATGAGACCGAAGCCTTCATCCTCTTCAATAAAGAAATTTCTTATTATCATTTAGCACATTTAAAATGTACATCACTTATAACTAAAATTTCTAAAAATATCACCCATTCAACTATAACTTTAACTCAAACTTAAAGTTAAACTTAGCTCAAACTTTAATCCTAGAGTAAGACCTACAAGTGCTTTTGATTGGCTAAGAGTTCATCTCCCTTGAATGTAAGTAAATAGGTTAATGACCCAAAACCCGTAGGCATCTATCAAGAGTGAAAATCTTCCCCCTTATGGATCACCAATAAATCATTTCAAGTGGCATGGATTTCCATAAAAAACGGTGAAGAGCCAACCTGCATTCATAAATAACAATCAATAATGTTTGTCCTCATTGCCAATTGACAAATGAATTATGATAGGTTTTTATCACCTTTCAAATATAAATAAATAAATAAAATAACTTTTACCCTGAAGGTTAGCTCAAATAATCATGAACCAAATGTGAAACATCGCAGATTCGACTTTCTTAATCCCTTTAAGATTAAACTCCATAATCAAAACACACAATTGAAAATTTTTTACAAAATTTTTCTTAAAAATAATAATAATAAAGTAACTACGACTCAAACATTATTTAATAATTTAACAATGTTAATAATCCAAGAATACCATTACTTCATAAGGGGTGGTGATGTGTTCCTCACTTAATACAACATTGTGCCATGTTGATTATTTAATAATTTAACATTGTTAATAATCCAAGAATACCATTACTTCATAAGGGGTGGTGACGTGTTCCTCACTTAATACAACATTGTGCCATGTTGAAAATATATATATATATATATATATATGCCCAATGTTGACTCCCAAGGTTTATATATATATATATATATAAAAGTCAAAATGCACGTGAAAGAAAATCTCTCACATTAATGTTAAGCATGGGAAAGATTATGAAGACGCATAACCATGTAGCAGGAGAAGCATATATAGATTTTTCCAATTAATAAAATGGAATTTATGGTGGAGTTCAAAAGCCAATGGGACTCTACCACCAAGTTGTTTTGTTTGTTTGTGTAAGATGAATGGAACCCTACCACCTAGGAATTTTTATCCACTGAATAAAATAAAGCAACACTTAGTCAAATCAAAGAAGGATATTCATCCCATTCCATCAATAATAGAGGACGTGAATCAAACACAAAGACAGATAATGAAAAATAAGTCGTATGAGCCATATCGTCGCTTGAAAACACAAGAAAAAGGCTTTGTGTACGATGGAGTGGTTTTGATGTGATCAAACAAAGAGACAAATAATGAAAAAGGAGATGTCATGTCACTAATTGAAAGAAAACAAATGAAAGAGGCTTAGTACAAGATGCAATTCTTTGCATGTGATCCTAGTGTTCGCCATGTAATCATGGCTCTTACATGCAGGAGTGAAACACGTGGTATAACTTTACTAAGCAAGTGTTTTTATCCATGGTGAATGAAGGATGGGCATAGAAAGCATTGCAACGTCTACAATATATCTATATTATTTGTGATTTCAAGCTTAAGAATAGGGAGCATATTTAAGAGAGCTAACCATTAATTTTCTTATGCAAATTTTATGCCTTTAGCTAGTAGGAGAGTTAACCATTAATGAATACACTCACTA
>JASDQU010338979.1:0-12502 GCA_032191745.1 Picea mariana
CCTTGAAGCTCTTATGGCTAGTGTGTTGCAAAAATCAGAGAATGAGAAATGTGCAATATTCCTGGAATTGTTCAGTGGATTTAGCTTCTCAAAATGGATAAATTTTGAATTTGAGTTCAAATTTCATGTTGGTTGGTCATCTCTCATATTTTTCATTTTGTTTGAGTGGAATGAAAGAAAAAATAAGCCAAGTAACCATTTACTTGATTGGGTGCATTGGCATTTTTCTATCACTTGATCATCAATTGTCTTCAGCAATGTAACAGTAGGGGAGTGTGCAAATAAGATTGCAAGTCAAGCATTTTTCAGTTTGGGTTTTCGACAGTGTGTGTGTGTGTTCAGATTGTAGTAGTAGTATTCAACATTGAATTTTCAGCTTAGAGCAATGTACAGTTTTGTGTTTTTATCTTTTGTAGGATAAGAAGGTTGCAGTTCATAGGTCCGGAACAAGTACAAGCCACATGTTACATGCAGGTTAGGAGCAACCTAATGGACAAGGCTGCTAGTCTACGAAATTATTTGTCACCCCCAAAGGACGATTCCATCCCCATTGGAACCGATGTTAGTTTTTTATAATAGATCATTCCGAGTGGATTTAAATATCTAATTTTTCATGTCTGAAGAGTCATTCCTTGGCCCTAAAAGACCATGGCATTCCTTGTCTCAGAGCATTAGTGTTATTTTTTAATATTGTGAAGTAATATGTTGAGTCATTAATCATATACATGGTTCATTTAGCCATTAGGTCCAAAGTTGGGTTAAGGAGTCCAAAATTTCATAGTTGGAGGTCATTTGATGTGTACATAAGGTTAAATTGATCAAATCTTCATTCTACATGTCAATTTGAAATTTGTTGCACAACCTCCTAAATCGTTCAGTTGTCCTCTTAAAATATATTTGAGGTGGTTTGATGTGATATTTGGGTTCAAATTAGTTCATTATTATGTTATACCCATTGCATGTTGATCTTGCTTGAGAAGAGCCCAAATCACCATGTATGGCGTAAAGTCCTGTAGGTGCAGTTGCGCAGTGAATAGAGGATCATGGAAAAGGGTATGGAAAATTTCAAGTGTAGTTTTGTTTAAAGGTTTTGATATATTGGAAAATGGTATGAAAAATTCCATGATTGCATCAGTATGCTTAGGTGGTACCATTTTTTCATTTAAAGCTTCTTTTTGCAGTCCTAAGATGTACCAGGCTTTTGAATCTTAGGTGATAAAATCAATGCCTGGGAGAAAAACAAGTGTTTCAGAGATGTTGGATAATGTTCTTACATGTTGTTTAGATAGAAAAAGGAATCCAACATTCAAAATTGAACCAAACTTAAAGAAACAAGATGAAAATGAAGTTGTTGTGCAAATTTGATGCACAAAGTTTACAGGGCATGTCGCGCAAAGTCTGGAAATGATTGTTTTAGAATTCAACTTCAAGATCAGTTTCTGAACAACTAGAGAAGATTTTTGAGAAACCCAAATATTCTTTTTCCAAACACAGACAAAATAACAAAAACCTCTCTCAGATTTGCAACAAGTGTCACACTTTGGGAGATTTGAATAAATCTTTACAACACATTTTTTCAAATTTAAACATTTAATGATTTCCTATTTTAGTCATCATCTTTGGGCGTGGATTTCGAGAATCTAGAAAGGAATTTTTGAAAACCCAAAGATTTTTTTGTCACAAAAAGATCCAATAACAAAAACCTCTCTCAATGTTTGCACGACTATCATGGTTTGGAAGATATGAAATTATCTTTGAGGTATATTTTCCATATTTTTCCAAGCCAGATTTCTTGTAGGTTATTGTTGCACAACAAACTTGTTGCACAAGTGTGACAGAGCGTCCAAAATGTGTCCAAATCAGCATGGACATGTCAATAGAGGTGCCAAGTCATCTTCAACAAGAACCAAGGTCAAATATCACCATATCATGGATTCAAACACCTTTTTTGTCAAGTGGTTATGATGTAATTACTGAGTCAATGTTGACTCCTTCCTTGTAGCAGTTTGTTAAAGATTTTGATGCTAAAATATATGTAGCTGTAGATAATATTAGGATAGTAGTTGAATTCGAATTTGGAAAGTTAGAAACACATTTTTGTATATATTGTTTGGAGCTACATCAGCTCAAGGTTGGAAAGTGTGTAAGGAAAATACTATTGAATATATTTTGTAAATTTTCTATTATATTAATGAAATTTGTTGGATCAGAAGTGCCTGAAATTTGACTCCAGAGATACATGTGATTGTGTTGTTTTATGCATGTGATACTACATTTTTAGTCTTCTAGTTTAAGTTCATATATGTGATATATCTTCTTCTTTATGTTAATGTGAACTATATGTATCAAAATTCATCTATATATGATGCTCTGTTGCATGTATTTTCAGTTGTCTTTCTACTATAATCACCTTGGGATCCATCCTTGATAGATTCCCTAAGGGGTTATTTGTTTTCTCTGCAATATTCAATCTACAACGATATCTAATTGTCCTAAAGGAGTGATTTCTATCTTTTCTCTGATCAATCACCTTTCAATTCACCAAGTGTCGAGTAAAACTTCATTGATTTCTGACTTTTTAATGACTCCATTGCCCAATGGAATTTCTATCCACATTTCCACCAACTCTATAAATTCAATCTTACCTCAGAGATCTAGCCTTTGAACAAATTTCCAAATCAATCCTTTCAGTGATTGTGTTATGGGGAACATCTCTCTATGGCATGGGATAAACCAAAACAGACGAAAATGAATGCAAAAATCACCTCTAATATCAAGTATGATATATAAACAAATATGTTAACAAGACAAGATAAAGAGCCTACCTTTTCCAGACGTTTGATGAAGTCCACCATTGAGCACTTGACTCAAATAAATACACCTGCAACTTGTCCTCAACAACCAAGAAACGCAAGTATATGGTGATAATATAAAAATTTAGCACATTCAATAGCATAATCCATCAATATTCATAACAAATATGCCCATGGAATAACAATTTAAATATTTGCAAGACATTAATTGGACAAGAAAAGAGTATTTCTATTAAAATGTAATCAACAGAAGTGTATGAATTACAAACTTCTGTGTCGACACGGTTCATAACCGAGAAACTAAGTCCCTTCCACCTGGGCATCCACCACTTCAATCATCCACCAAAGGCAAGCTCATATAAAAGAGACAATGAGGTTCTCAATCAAGTAGGGAAGATCTTGGGGGATGAACAATGTGTTTAGACTTAAAAGGATAAATGGATGCAGACTCAATATGAAGTGAATAATTTCTCTAGAGTAACTTTTCTCTCAAAGTTGAATTATTCTCCCCTTTTCCACTTCTTGGATAGGGCCCATTAATAGCCTTCAAATGGAACTGAAGGGGTGAGTCAGAACGTTTCCAAAATATGGAAGGTCAAGGATCATGGATCTCGTGACGGGAGATGGAAACCCGACACCATTTTTTTAATTTTGGGCACAAAACCTGATGTACGCGGGTTGTAGTGATGCAACCCATGTATACGCATGTTGTATAACTGTTAGGGCGTGTATATGTGGAAAAATATTATTTTTAGCTCTAGGAAATGAAAAAAGGGACTTCAAGTATGCATAGGGAAATTGAAAAAGACATTTTGAGCAAATTTTCATAGGGTGAGGCAAATTTTACTATAGCAGATGCCCCCTAATGTGTGAATTCAGAGGAGTATTTGCGATGGCCAAAATACATTATAATACCTAGAAGTGGAGTAATGGAGACCCAACTGGACGAACTAGTTTCTCATGAGAATATTACAATCTGTACTGACTTTGTGCACATGGCTGCTATTTTGAATTACACTGTAGATCCATGTGAAAATATACCAAACAATTGTTCATGGCCATGAATAGGCAATACAAAGGTGGCTACACACCAAAGGTTGTCATAGTCACGAGCAAGGCCCAGTAAAACTAGTATCAAAATCAATTTGAAGATATATGTATACAATGGAGTACAATATGATCTCCCATGGTCACTAAAGTCACATAGGTACTGGTCCAGTGAAAGATAGTAACAACTCAGGAAAGTTGTGACTATGAATTGGTGTCTTCATGTGCTCTACACAATCCGCCAAAGGTGAAATTCTACATTATGTGAATAAAGTAGTTAAGGTCGAACACAATGAGACTTTGTTTGATTACCAATCATTAAGGTATATCGTTAACAAATGCGAGACAACCTACTGATAATGAAAGTAGGTATCAAGGCACCAAGTACATTCTTACAAGTGTGAATAAAGGAGTTGAGTTCAAACACTTGAAGAATCCATGGATCAGGAGAAAATTATGTATTCCAAACTTTTGATGGACAGAGAAATGCCACTGATGACTGCAAGCCTCTAGGTACTCATAGGACTTTGGGTCTCATTTCTAGAATAGATGGGTTGAAGTCGATGGAAGGAGACCCACTGAAAGGAGAGAATTGAGGCATCTCTCATCATTTAGCATGAGGTAAAAATCATGAGCTTGATGATTTGGAGGAAATCGGATGAAGAACATGCTCATGAACCAACGAACATGTGCATCTTTTGCATATGCCAAATGCAAGTGGTACATGAAAAAAGACCCTCTAAATAGAAACCAATAAGGAAACTGATGAAATAGGTGAGCCAATAAGGATAATGGAATCTAAGACACTACACAAATCCCAATGTGTGAATAGATTTATTGTCATTGAACACAAGGTAAACCCCCCATTCAATGACCAATGATGAAATTTCAATTGTTGGGTTCAAGGTTACTTACCAATGATGAAGGTAGGAACAGGGTGCACGATAGGACTACAACTTCATGTAACTTTGAGACACATTGAGGGTATGGCCGACATGCAAATTAAAGAGTTCTGAGGAATGACCGACACAGGTTGATAGACATCCTTTGAACAAGATCATGAGACATATGGAAGACTCTGGCAACATAGACTCAATGATGAAACTTTGTGATGTAGGAGGCACCAATCAAACTCTCCATAGGGACTGGAAGAGTAACCAGTCGGGGGAGTAAACTCTAAGTAACGAGGTCAACATCCTAAGGTCATGCTAAACCCAAAATTTTGATGACGCATGGACTCAAAAGTTTGTGCTCTGTTCAAAGGTGACACAACTGCTGCCAACATAAGATAATATTATTTTCCCACCTGTACTTTTTTATTTTTTGATAGTCAAATGAATGTTATGATACAGACGATGAAAAGATTGTCGCAAGTAAGAAACTAATTCCAACAGTGGAACATACCTATGCTCAATGCAAGGAGGTGCATGTAGGAGATGGACACTGGGGGGAATGTTTCCTCTTGGGTATAGGGTGTCAAGCTGCAAAGGATATAAATAAGGATCTTCTTGGCTGATGATGCAAACTACTGAGGTAATATGATTATAATGTGAAAGTGAGAACCGACAATAGGCTCAATATTGTAAGCAAGAGAATGATATGAAATTACAACTTAATTCCAAAAAATGTCCTTTTTCATGAATTTAGTCTACTTGGTTTGAAAAAGAGGTAAAATTACACCAAATAGACGTCCTTTCAAATCCAATTTACGAGTGTGAAAGAGACAAGTTCACTTAGAAATATTTTTCTCTTTTTGAGAGAGTCGAAAAAGAGCTTAAACTAGACTTGTTGGGAGTCCCTCTAGGTATAGGTTAGCATGCTTATGAGTAACAAATGAGGTTCAAATGTAAATTCATGTATTGGCTATAAGGTACTCCCGGTCCTATGAAAAAAAATATCTACATGGGCACTGAATGGCGTAGAGGATATAACTAGGGTACCCATGTTTGGTAAGTCTCTACCATTCAATAACGACTCTTCTAGTTGCATAAAGAAGGTTCTGTGTTGCTACTAAATGGGTTCGTACCTAAGGCATATGAGTTGTAATCATATGATTATGCAAATGTGCATAATGGATTGATGACCTATCCTATATGTTGGTTGATGAAAATACCTATCCAAAGTTACGAATGGGCGAAATGGCACTAGAAACCACAAGAATCCCTGGATAAAACCACCAAAACCAACTCCATCCACTATTGTATTAGACCATTAGCCAAAAATATTAAAAAAAACTATGCAAAGTGGGTAAAAGTTTTTTATAACTAGTAAAAAAAAAAATTTTACTATACCATTTGTATTTTTTACCCAAATAGTGCATTTTGGACCAAATTTCCCCCGAATTTCAACTGCTGATAGCGGGAGCTACAAGTGACAAAATAAAAAACCGTCTGGATCAAGTAATTCATCTTTCTCCTCTCTTTATTTCTAGTGGATTAAAATTTGCAATTATGTCTCCTTTTATGAGCATTTTAGGTTGCAACTTAGAAACTAGGGTATATGCGGGCTATAGATCATCGGGTCATGTATACACATACCTATACGTGATTTTTTTGAAAACAACCAGTGTATAAGAATCCCTATACACGACTGTGTAAACTGTAGCTCGTGTACATGTCCATGGATAAGGTTTTTAAAATGTTACTAACTCAAAAATGGTTTGAATATTACAGGATGGTGCTAGAGTGGAGAGAAAGAGAGCATGAAGGGGTGGATGCTGGAGTGGAGAGAGATCAAGGTATCTAGATGGATTTAAAAATATGTGGGCTATATAGGTTTTGGGATCTCAAAGGTATGAGGGCTCAAGTGAGACTTCTTCAGCTACTAGTGAACTATTGGGATCCAGATACTGAGACCTTCAACCTTGATGGACAACCATTAAGGATTGCAGTTGAGGACATATACTTCTTGACAGGATTGTTGCATCGGGGTGAGGTGGTAAACCTCAAATATGGGGGAGATGGGAGTGGAATGAACATAGAGGATTACATAGAAACTCATTGTATTGCAGGGACCGAGAAGGTAGGGAGCCAACTCCCGATCAGAGTGATCAATAATCTGAGTCTCAATATTTTTGTCCTAGTGTTGACACAGATCACAGGTTCAGCCTCTTTGCACCAGGCATCAATGCCACTTATGCTATATTTAGTGGAGTGCTTGTGACCCATGGTTTATGATTCGTGCACCTCACTGTTGGCCAACATGAAGAGCCAACTGACAGACTACAAACTGGGTAGAAAGAGGAACTTTGGGTTTGCGTATATCTTGTCTAGTTTCTTCTTCAAGAGGGTTCCAGGCTTGGGCCCTAGAGTTGATATTTTTCCGCATGGACCTTGCGATCCAGCCATGGCACGGTGGACTGAGGTGATGAGGTGGCAGGGAGCTGGTAGGGTGCCAACACCCTACAACGACGAGTTTTTCTTCTGGTGGAGTCGGAAGGTGATGGCTTTGGAGGACTGCCCTTATGCAGGGATTGACATTAGAGGAGACCCAGATATGTTGTTACCACCAGGTTCCACCTACAAATACATAGGTATGCCAAATTTTTTTTAATATTTCATTTTTTGTATTTTTTTTATAAGAAAACAATTTTTTTTTGGATGATGTCAAGTACTAACTAAACATGTATGTGACGCAAACGTGGATCCACAACAGTCAGACAGACTTCTATGACACTGGCGGAGGCACTGGGGGGATGAGACAGCATGAGGGGAGGCTGATAGAGTGCTTCAAAATGTGCAGGGAAACCTGTCTCGTTTGACTCAAAGGATTCCCATGGTTTAGGTACATGATCTATTGGAGGCGATGCAATGACAGGTGGTAGGTGTGCCCCATTCTTGGGTACGACTCTTTTAGCATCTCGCAAACGCCATAGTATGCTATCATGACACTCATCCGGTGCCACATGCATAGATGTAATGATTATTGTATGATCAGATGTATATGTATTTTGAGGGCGTGAGCCCTAATTTTGTACTATAACACCATATTTTTTGGAGATGAAATATATAAAAACATTGATCTTCGGCTTTACTTATATTTAGAATGTGTACATTGGTGAAAGTGTTTTCTTTGCTTTAGTTATGTGACAAATGCCAATCTAAGAAAAAATTAGCATATGCATCAAATATATAATTAGAACTTCTAGGTATGTGATGATAAGTAATAAAATCAAAATGTCGTTCCAAAAGTCATACCCGTAAGAATCATCAGAGTAGATTAGGGTCTCGCACATAGTAACTGTCGTTCAACTGAGATACTACTAAATGAGATTCCAGGCGAACTTCGAAAGAGTGAATACCATGTGAAATGGCATCACGCAAAAGTTCTATAACGACGCTATATTCAGAGACATTATTCATGGATGGACCTAGGAAAATGCCACCTAAAGACACCATTAGACCCTTGGGTGAGTAAACAACCCAAGCGATGGAAGAAAATTTTTGTATATGACGATTGGCCCCGTATGTGAATCCTAAGTAGACCGAAGACTTCGTTGAGATATTCCAACCAAGGGAAAACTCGATAAGCAAGTTGAATATAAAAAAGAGGGAAAATATATATACACTAAAATACATTAGTATACAAAGAGTTACGCCCAAGCTTGGGGCTTAAGCGTAATACCTTTTTAAGTAGAGCGCATTCCTGGGCTCAGCTGACATATTCCCTTCATAATATTCTAATTCATAGGATCCTTTTTCTAAGACATGTCGCACAATATAGGGACCATTCCACATGGGTTTAAACTTGCCTACCCCTGGGGTTCTTTGGCTTGGTTGTACAGAAGGACCAAGTCACCCTCAGCGTACTTCCAAGGATAGACAAACTTATCATATTGGACCTTGACACATTGTTTGTTCGCTTTGATAGTTGTGGAGGCATCTTGACGCTGCTCATCTAGACTCTCTAGGTGTACGAGGCGTTGTTCGAGATCAGAAGTGTCAGGTAGGAGTGCAACTTCCAATCTAAGAGAAGGGATTTCACATTCAATAGGTAAGATCGACTCCAAACTGTACACTAGATGGAAAGGAGAAAAATCGGTGGAATTCTTAACCAAGGTTCGGTATGCCCGAAGTGTTGGATAAAGCATGATATGCTAGTCAGATTTTCTTTGGCTAACAATATTCCGCAAAATGGTCTTGAGAGACTTGTTCACGACCTCTACTTGTCCATTTTCCTTGGGGTAGTAAGGGGAAGAATGAACATGTTTTAAACCTAGTTTCAATGATAATTCTTTCATCATTTCGTTCTGAAAGTGACTTCCATGATCAATGACAATCTCACTCAGGATTCTGAACCTAGCTATAATTTGATTGAATATGAAGAAGGAAACAATATTACCATCAGATTTAGCTATAGGCATGGCCTCGACCCACTTATTAAAGTAGTCTATGACCACGATAATATGTTGATGACCCCCAACCGAAGTTGGGTTGCAATCCACAAAATCCACCCCCCACTTGGTGAAGGGACTGACAATAACGACTAGATGGAGAGGGGATGGATGCGAGTGCATATTTCGAGTGAACACCTGGTAGGGGTGACACTTCTTAACCGCTTCGACACAAACTTTAAAAACATATGGCCAAAATTAACCAGCTTGCAAATTTTTTTGGGTTGTCGCAAGCCTTGATAGATGACTACCACAAGCCCCACTGTGGTAGTCATTTAGAATAGACTCAATTTCTTCATGATTCAAGAAATGACACAATATACTGTCTACTCCTCGTTGATACAAAGTTTCACCGATGATAAGGTAGCTCTTAGCTTGGTATCGTATACGTCATCGGTCATCTCTCGAGAGATGTTGAGGTAACTTCAAAGTTTGAATATAGACAACAATATCTCCATACAAGGGATCTGATGATGAGACAAGGAAAATATGTTCATCAACAAATGAATCAAAATTAATAGCATCCTAATATAACCAAGGGAACTCAGATATTAACTCTGCAAAAAATAGCGATTTCTTGGACTTTGCAGAAGAGAAATCGAGATCAAACTCTTGTAAAATCAAAATCCATTTATTGTATTTCCCCCCTATGATAAGCCAATTAAGGATGTATTGAAAAGATTGACATTGGAAACCACAATAGTGTTTCAAAGCAATCTATAGTGTCATAATCGTTGAACTGTGTGAACGACAGCCAAAGCTATCTTTTCAACGTGAGAATATTTGAGTTCAGAGTTGACTAAGTTTCGACTAAGATAGTAAATGACATGCTCACGGAGCTCATCATCCTCCTGAACCAACACCATACCAATCATCTCTTCTGACGTGGAGATATAAATCAAGTAATCTCTATTGTATTCAGGAGACTTCAGTAGAGACATCGATACCAAGGCTTTCTTCAAAGCATCAAAGGATTCCTAGGCTCGCTCATCCCAGATAAAAGGAGTGTCCTTCTTTAAGAGATGCATGAAACCCTTAGTAATATTGGCATAGTTCACTATAAATCGTCGTAAACAATTAGCTTTCCCCTGTAAACCTTGAAGTTGACGAATAGTACGTGGGGGAGGAAATAGAAGTATTTCCTCAACCTTTAATGGATCCACCATGATCCCGGTCTCAGAGACTAAAAATACTAGAAGTCGTCCCGACCTAACCCAAAAGATGCATTTATGAGGGTTCAAACAGATGAGGTAATGGAGACATCTTTCAAAAACTAGCCAAAGGTATGTAGGGCGATCCACTCTCTTATGGGAGTGAGAAGTGAGATCATCGAGATAGGCTTCGACTATATGTTTGATATCGTGAAATGCATAGGTCATAGCTCGTTGGAAGGTTTCTCCAACATTCTTAAGACCAAAATGCATCTTTCGGTATGTGAATGTACCCCAATTACAAATAAATTCTGTCTTATGTTGGTCCTCAGGCTTAATCTAAATTTGGTTATACCCTGAAAATTCGTCCATAAAAGAAAAAACGTTTCTTCCTGCACATTCATCAAGAATATGATCAATGAAGGGTGTCGAGAAGTTGTCTTTGGGACAAGCCTTATTCAGGTCACAAAAATCCATGCATACACAGATGGTTCCTTTATTTTTATTCACAGTAACGAGATCGGATACCCATTCAGTCAAGGGAACTGGGTAGATAAAGCCAACATTAAACAATTTTTCCACCTCTTCCTTAATAGCATGTGCCTTCCTAGGATTGACAGCTCTAAGTCATTGATGAACGGTTTTATCATCTGGGTAGGTTTTAATCTCATGTTCAACAATTCAAGGGTCGATTCCTAACATCTCTTCATATGCCCAAGTGAATACATCACGAAATTCTTTGAAGATATTGGTGTGGATCAGAATTTCTTCCTACGAACAATATGCACCGATGTATACATTTTCAATCTTGCCATGGATAAGAGAGATATCGATTGTGATGGTAGAAGAGATACTCGCCATGTTTCCTTCAGCATAAATTCCATGCATATCAAGTGGAACTATGACATGACCGACTATCTTGCTCAAGGTAGATCTAAAATCATCTTGTTTGATTCTAGCAGGCTTTGGGAGAAAATAAGAGTGATGGTGCATATCATCCCATGGCCTGTCAGAAACATTAATGGAATCTACAATTTCTTCATCTGAGGGTAAATTATTATCGAGGTAGTCATGTGAGAAAGATGATAAAGTGGCCCATATGGGCTCAATAACAGGATCCTCCTCGTTCATCTATGAGGTAACAGGATCTGGATCAACGGAAGAGTCAATAACAACCCAATATGATATCTATGTTGTTAATAGTGGCATAGCCATTTCAGTGTGTGATTGACCTTCACAAGATGCAGTCGAGGAAGCTAGGGTCCAAGAATCATGAAAATATGAATTACGTAAAGGAACGAACCTCATTGACGATACAGTCCTATTGGACATGGCGTAAAAATGATGAACCAGTGCCATGAAGTTGAAGGTACCCATAAGGGATAAATACATTTTGACACCGATATTATTAGTTGTCGGGTGAGAATTGTTTATCACGGGGATCGATGTTCCAACTGATGCATTAGGGATAGCATATGTAAAGGACAACTGGTCAATTTTCACGATCTTCCCATTTTGAGGAAAGAAAAGAGTATGGAAGACAAACAATACGATTTCAGTCATAGCATAAGTCCAATTGCACCCTAGTACCAAGTTATAGTCGAGGGGCGCATCAACCACCTCGACATCCACCTCCACCGTCTTCCCACCTAACTGAACCGTGAAGGTAGGAAGAATATCGTGAGGGAGGAAAGAACGACTGTCAAAAGCAATCAACATGGTCGAAGATTGAGAAAGGATCGGAGAGTCGAGGGCTTTCCAACAGACCAGGGACATCAAACATGTTGCAGCGCCTTCATCAACAATAATACGTTTGATGGTATACTTTGAGTAACCCACGTGGATTTGGAATGACATGTGGTAAGGAAAGAGAGGCTTCACATCCATAATGTCAAACTTGATAACTTTAGATCCTCAAGGATCTAGAGCTCCTAACACAGATAACAAGGAATTCCTCTGTGAAGGACACGTCTTGAGTATCTCTAGAGCCGACATCGCACAAGGGATTTGACCCATATCCTCAAAAATATATTAATTCTCGGTAGCTCTAGCATTAGGATTGTGGGTAGAGCGCATGAGTACTCCTTTTGGAATACGAG
>JASDQU010338980.1:0-12502 GCA_032191745.1 Picea mariana
TCAAGAATTCAAAGCAGAGATAGAGAACCTCACAAACAAGAAAATCAAGACCCTGAGAACAGATAATGGAGGAGAATATACATCCAAGGAATTTGTTGCCTTTTGCAAATCGACAGGGATTAGGAGGGAGCTGACTGTTCCTCATAATCCTCAACAAAATGGTGTAGCAGAAAGGAAGAACAAATCTATTGAAGAAACTGTGAAGGCATTACAAAACGATCAAGGTTTATCTATGTTTTTATGGGGAGAAGCAGCGATGACAACAATATATGTTCAGAACAGAAGTCCTCACTGCATATTGAAGGACATGACTCCAGAAGAAGCCTTCTCAAGAAAGAAACCTAATGTGGAAAACTTAAGAATCTTTGGATGCCCTGTTTACTTTCACATTCCCAAGGACAAAAGGAATAAATTAGAACCCTCAGGAAAGAAGGGCATATTTGTGGGATATAGTGAATCATCCAAAGCCTATAGAATCTACATCCCGGAACAACATAAGATTGAAGTTAGCAGAGTCGTGACCTTCAACGAAAAGATGGCTTTCAAGAAATCCATAGAAGAAACTATAGAAGAAGAAGAGTATGAAGAGCCTATTGAAGAAGGCACATGTCTTCCAGAAAATCAAAATGAAGAAAAAGAACAACTTGATCATCTGATGCAACCTTGTGAGACCATTGATTCAGACATTGTTTCCAAAACCAAGAAACGACCAGCTTGGCTTGAAGCTACCCTACAAGAAGCAGAAAGACTCAGGGCCCCAAGTGGGACCTTCAAAAAAAGTAAGAAGCCCAAAAGATTCTCCAGGTATGCAACAGATATGACAAAGCTTCTAGACGAAGAACCTACCACGTTTGAAGAGGCAGTTCAGAAGAAACAATGGAAAGAAGCCATGACAAAAGAACACCAGTCCATCATGAAAAATGATGTATGGGAAATTGTGCCTAGACCTAAAGAAAAATCAGTGGTAACTTCAAAATGGGTCTATAAGATCAAACATGCAGCAGACGGAAGCATGGACAAATATAAAGAAAGGTTCATAGCCAGAGGGTTCTCCCAGAAGGAGGTAGAAGACTATGACGAAACATTTGCTCCAGTTGCCAGATATACTTCCATTAAAGCTATCATGTCTCTTGCTGCTTCCATGGGATGGAGCTTACATCAAATGGATGTAAAGACAACTTTCCTCAATGGATCAATCGAAGAAGAAGTATACATTGAACAACCTCAAGGGTTTGAAGTACATTCCAAAAAAACTCATGTTTGCAGACTAAAGAAAGATTTATATGGACTCAAGCAAGCTCCAAGAGCTTGGTATGCCAGAATAGACAGCTACCTAATGAGACTTGGTTTCTCCAAAAGTCATGCAAATCCAAATCTTTACTACAAAGTCGTGAACAATGCACCTGTGATTCTACTGCTATATGTCGACGATCTATTCCTAACAGGCGAAGAGCCTCTCATCATCCAGTCCAAAAAGGAACTAGCTTATGAGTTTGATATGAAATATCTTGGTCTCATGCATTATTACTTGGGACTAGAAGTATGGCAAAAGCATGGTGAAGTATTCCTTGGACAAGGAAAGTATGCAATAAAGATTCTTCAGAAGTTTGAAATGATGGATTGCAAATCCATGGACACTCCTATGACCACAGATATAAGAAAAATAAGAGATTCAGATTCTGATCCAGTAGATCCATTACTATATCAACAATTGATTGGGTCATTGATGTATTTGGTAAATACTCGACCAGACATTTGCTTTGTCGTGAACACACTGAGCCAGTTCCAGGTGGAACCTAGACATGAGCATTGGACAACTGCAAAGGATGTTCTAAGGTATATCCGTGGGACACTAAACTATGGTTTAAGATATACAGCTTCATGGATTCACAGATTCAGATTGGGCAGGAAGTGTAGAAGACAAAAAGAGTACTTCAGGGATGTGTTTCAGCTTGGGCTCCGCTATGATATCTTGGGGCAGCAGGAAACAGAAGTCTGCCACACTCAGCACAGCAGAAGCAGAGTATATCGCAGCATGTGAGGCATGTGCAGAAGCAATATGGTTGAGAAAGATGATTTCTGGATTATTTGATCAGGTTCCAGATTCGACCATAATATATTGTGACAATCAGAGTTGTATAAGGCTATCAGAACACCCAGTGTTTCATGAACGGTCGAAACACATTGAGATCAAATACTACTTTATTCGAGATAAATTCCAAGAAGGAGAAGTAAAGCTCCAGTATATCCCCACAGATGAGCAGACAGTAGATATCCTGACAAAGCCTCTATCCAGAATAAAGTTTTCATATTTCCGAGACAAATTGGGGATCGTGGAAATAACTCCCTTAGCTAAAAGGGAAGAAATGACTCTCCAGGTTGGGAGGGAGCACTAACATATCATTGAATTGAGGACAGTCATTTTCAAGTTTAAAAAATGGTCCAGCTTGGGCAGTTCCTTTCCAGTTTGGAAAGTGGTTTGAGATTTCTGATGGACAGGCATTTTCCAGTTCGGAAAATGGTCTAGATCGAACAGTCATTTTCGTAATGAAAATGGTTCGATGGATTGTTGATGTACCATAGACAGCGATTCCCCTTGTGGTTAACATAGGGAATGGTCTAAGACAATCTCTCTTCTTGATGGTCACTCTCAGTAGTGGTCAAGAAGACTGGTCCGCCTCGCCGAACAGTCATTCTCTCGAAGCTCACAGTTGTGAGCAGTTTCGAAGAATGGTCCATTTTGGAGGTTGGTGCAGGACAGTCATTTCCTTAGGAAATGGTCCGGACAGTCATTCCCTAAGGCAGATTCCTTCTCTCCAGGTTGCACTTTGTCTAGTGCCATAGGAATGGCCCAAATAGGTGAATGGTCTAGGTTCAGCAATCAGGGACAAGCATTCCCTAGGGTAGACTCATTCTCTCCAGGTTGCACTTTGTTTAGTGCCGGAGGAATGGCCCGGATAGGGAATGGTCCAGGCTCAGAAATCATGACAGCTATTCTTCCTTGCTTAAGAAGAATAGTCCAGATAGCCCATCATTGATGTTCTACCCTGAGGGCAGATTCTCTTCCAAATCTCACAGATGTGAATGGAAGAATGGCCCAGATGGCTCAGTTTATATCATTACATTGTTTCTGTGCAAGTTGATATCAGTTGATATGATTACTATGGAGACTGTATGTCTCCAGACAATAGAGATATGCTACTGTGGTGGATATGTTTCATTGTTTGTGACTGTGTGTCACAGATTGAGTAGTTGTGTACTACTATGGATAAACACAGTTGTGTTATGTCAATTGACATTGTACTAGGTGTCATGGAGATTATCCAGTTGGATAATAATGACAGTGCTCGTGATTTAATTACCCTGTGTGCCTATAATGATGATACCAGTTGAATGGTCTGTTTGTGCTCAAGACCATTATCAGTTATACCTCCCTAGCTAGGAGGGAGTGTTGATATTATGGTAGTTGCGGGAGGTATTAACCTCCATTGTGACCTTTGACAAGATTAAAATATTCTGGAAGCAAGAAAAGAATTGAATGTAACCCTAGAAGAGATGTCGGCTAAAGGAGATAATTAATATGAATTAATTAGTACCCAGAATGAGAAGTCGGCCCAGAGAGTTTGCGAAAATTAGCATAAATACAGGGGGCCAGTCTTCACTTTACACACAACTCTCAGAATCACAGAGAGACACTTGTGCGCACTGCAGTTGGGCAGTTTTGTGCGCAAGTCCTGGAGAAGGTGCTGCCGCCAGTTCTGAAGTCTATAGTTTCTATTTTCCTGGGTTGGACTCTCTGATCAGCTTTAGTTACTTCTTGCTTGGTGCATTAGCCTTGCTTGGCTATTGATTTGCTACAAGGATTATTTTCTCTGTCAAGGTCAAGGTGCTCGGGGGTGGCTTTGGCCTATGGTTGGGTGACAATAGTGATATTGTCTATGGTTAAACAAGCACATTCTAATAGACTCTTGGCCATCAATAGGGCGAACCTTTTGGCACTTGTGGGGGGTTTACAACCTCCATACTTATTTGTTTTGATGGCTAGGCGAATTTCATGAAGGAGGGCACGTTGGGGGTATGAGATCCCATGATTTGTGAGTAGATTTGTCATACAACCAGGGGATCTTCACATATGAGTTAACCATCATCAGATCTACAAGTTGCAACCATTTCCTAAAGTTTTTACATCAGTTTTTATTGTGCATATTTCAACAGGGCGAATTTCAGCATGAGGGCACATTTCTTGGTATGGTAGAATCGATTTTGGAGCATTATATCAGCCATTTTGGGAAGCCATCATTAAAGGATCCTTGAGGAGGATTACTATTGATATTTCCTTGCATTTTGAGAGCATTACAGCCCTATTTTGTAGCTGTTATATTCCTTGGATCAGATCTGGAAATTATTGTGTGTTGGACAACCAAGTGCATATTAAATAAAGTAAGGATTTGAGGTACTATCTTACGGGTTTTAATAGCTATTAGCTTCTGGTTTATTTGGTTATCATTGCATGTGTTTTCCTTGTATATTACATGAATAAATATGGGCCACATACATCAGAAAATACACTTAGATGAATGCTACAGCCATTGCACACAAAGTGTTTGACAAAACACCTCAACCAACCGTTGCAAATAAACATAACAGCCAACACAAATTCAGAACAACCACTCCTTAGGAAGGGTTTTAGGTGTTGCATGTGATGTGTTTGACATAAAATTCATCCCTTAAACTTGAGTTAATTGGGACAACAAGTGTTGAAGCAATTTCAAGGGAGTTGGGATCTTATATGCCAAGTGTTTAACGAAATTCCTCAACCACAGAGATCTGATTTTTACATCGGATTTGGTTGGGAACATTACAGACGATGGCTTGTGGTATCCTAAAATGTACCCACACTCGTTCAAAGAAGAGCTTGGCAGTGGCCTCTGCTGTGATTCTCTTCTTGCAGGCGACCAAAATCGCCATCTTGAAAAATCGATCAACAACCACAAAAACATAGTCATTTCCTTGCTTGGTTGAAGGAAGGCTCGACATGTAGTCCATCGAGATGGATTCCCAGGACCTATCAGGACTCGGGACTAGGCAGAGGGGTGTACATGCCTTGTTTCTTAATGGTCGGTTTGGCAATGGTGCAAGCCGTGCAGGACCTGATATACTTACTGACATCTTGTCGGAGTTTCGACCAATAGAAATGTTGCTACAGCACTGTCTCTTTCTTCTCTATGCCTAAGTGTCCTGCCAGCCGACTGTAGTGAGCTTCCCAAATCAGCGTCGCTCGCTCGCTTGATGGAACACAGAGATGGCCCAAATGGCACAACAACCCGTCCTGCAGATGAAAATCAGTGACAACTGTGTTTGTGCCCAGCATTTGGTAGGTAATGGCAAAGTCAGAATCTCGCTCATAGAGTTGGGGCCATCCCGAGGTCTCATGTTTGTAGGAATGTAGCACCATAGTTAGTGCGGCAACTGGAGGTCGACTGAGGCAGTCAGCGACGCGATCGTTGCTCCCTGTCTTATACTTAATGCTAAGATGGAGTTGCTTCAAGTATGTGGACCACTTCTGATGGCGGTCATTCTGCAATTTGCCTTGTGTCTGCATGAACTGCAAAAGCTTATGATCAGTGTGGATGACTGTCTCCTTCTCGAGAATGTAATGCCTCCACTGGCGGTTAGCTTGTATAATGGAGTACATTTCTTTTGCATAAGTGGGGTACTTACGGACAGTATCTGATATTGTCTCACTATGATAGGCCACGAGATGTCCATGCTGAGTGAGAACTACGTCCACAACGTAGTCTGAAGCATCTATCTCAATCTCAAATGGCTGCTACAGGTCGAGTAATGAGAGCACCGAGGCTAAGAACAAGCATTGCTTCAAATAATCGAACACTTTATGTTGCGACTGGCCCCACACGAATTTTTCCTTACCTTCGCCCCTGGTCACTTGGCTAAAGGCCCATGCAATGTGGGAGAATCCCAACATGAACCTGCGATAGAAATTGGCAAGGCCTAAGAAGCTCCAGAGCTCAGTAAGTGGTCAGGTTTAGCCAGCCATGGATGACCTGGATTTTGGCTAAATCAACATGCACCCCATGCTCATCAACAATGTAGCCTAGGTACTGGACCTTGTTCATACCGACAGAGCATTTTTCAAAATTTGCATATAGCTTGTGTTGTCGCAGAGTGTGTAGAACCCGTTGAATGTGTTGCAAATGTTCCGCCCAATTCTTGCTGAAGATGAGGATGTCATCCAAATACACTATCACAAAAGAGTTGGTGAAAGGCCACAAAATATCATCCATCATCCTCATGAAAGTTGTTGGGGCATTTGTCAAGCTAAAGGGAGTGACCAACCATTCAAAAAGACCTTCTTTGGACTTGAAGGCAGTCTTCCATACATCGGTCTGCTCTATTGGGACCTAGTGGTAGATGGATTGCGGATCAATCTTATTGAAGTATTTGGCCCTCTCTAGCTAGTCAAGGAGATTGTCAATTTGGGGAATTGGGTACGGATTCTTGGCTGTGATTTTATTTAGGGCCCAGTAATCAATACAGAGTCGCTAGGACCCGTCTTTCTTCTGCACAAGTATGATTGGGCTTCCACAAGGTGATGATCTTGGGCGAATGTGCCCCTTTTCGAGCAACTCTTGGATCTGGCACTTGATTTCCTCATTTTCTGATAGAGAGAGTTGATAGACTGGCTCATTAGGTAGCAGTGCGTTGAGGGTCAGATCGATTGAGTGCTTGACCTGACAGTGCAGAGGTACCCCAGTGGGTGAGGAGAAGATGTCTTTGTATTCCTCCACGACCTTATCCACTTGTTTCTGCTGCGTGGAGAGACCTGTCGTGGAGGCCATGGATGTGGCTACAACCTTCCTCTCACTCTGAGTGCAAATCACAAAGAAGACAAAATTTCCTGTCTGAGAGATGACCTTCCTGCATTGGTTGGCAAAGATCAAGGAAATGGCGATAAATGGGACAACCTCTAGTCCCTTTTATAATTTCCTATCTAAAGTAATAATAACACTATGAGGCCTAGACACATATACAATATGATGTTTCCATAAATAAGGTTGGCCCAAAAGAACATCACAAACTTCAAGGGGGGCGACATCACACAATACCTCATCTTTGAAGGGCTTGATGTCGTAGGCCAGGCAACATTGTTGGTTGACGTGGAGATCACTCCCTTGGCGGAGCCATCCAATGGTATACCGTTGCAGGTGTGGTGATGTCGACAGAGCGAACCGCTTGACGACCTCTACTAAGATGAGATTCTTCTAGCTACCGCTATCAACGATGAAGTGCAGCGGAGTACCCTTCACCCACATCTGTTAATGAAAGAAGCACTCACCTTCCTCTGGTTCATCAAGTTCATCGGGCTGGACCTTGGTGGTGGTAGCAACGGTGGCACTGGGTTCTACATCGATGATCCGTCTCCCTTTTTTTGGTTCTGACTCCGAGTCGGAGCTTGCATCTGATTCTAATGCTTTCACCTCGGCCACCAATGACTACTTTGAGCGGCATTCAGCGGTGTTATGCCAGGGGCTCTTATGGAACTCGCACCATTTTCCAGTGTCTTTCTTTGTCTTCCCATTGTCCTTCTTTGTTTGCAGTTTTGACTGGTTGTCCTGAGGATGCCCATCCTTGCTCTGCCCTTTGTTCTACGGGTTGGACCGCCTTTTCCCTTCTTCTGTTGTGAGGGGTTTGTAGACCTAAACTGTCGCTTCATTTGTTTAAGCTTCTGTTCGATTTTGAAAGCATATCGATATGTCGCACCCAAGGATGAAATGTCGAGAAACTCCATTTTTGTCTACATGTATCTATGCAGATTGCCACGGTACTTGAGCAACAGATGTCGCTTAGAGTCTTTGATACCCAACTTGGCGCTCAAGGTATGGAAGACATTAGTGAACTCTGGCATTGTTTGGTCCCTTTCCTGCCGCAGTGTGGTTCATCTTGTATATAAGTCATCATAACTTCCAACAGGGTAGTATTGTTCCTTAATAGCATCCCTGAAGGAACCCCAAGTGGGTGCAACTACAAATAATGTAGATCCCTCTACTTCATTTTTCTCACAGAAAGTCTCCTACCAATCTTTGACATCGGGGATGGCCTTGAGGAGCGCAAATGTAATAGTTTCTCTATCGAAAAAGTTGTGGACAGAAAAATACCCTTCTGGAAGGTTTAACCATTTATCTACAGCATCTGCATCTATTTGACCTTCAATATAGGAATATCAAAATTGATTTGTACCTTGAAGGGGGTGGCACCTTCACTTGAGGTAAGATGCATAGCTTGTCGACAACCGTTAAAGGATTTGTGCAAATTTATCCATCATCTAGTTCTTCTGTTGCTCGAGGGCTTCCTCGAGCAACATTTTGAAAAGATCTCTTGTCCCGTCGTCTTTCTTTTCTCCCGCCATGGAAGGTTGTTTGGGTGTGCGAGAGCATTTGTCCTCAAGAGAAACAAGCTCGAGACCCAACTCTCCGTACCCTAACCTCGTCAGGGACATGTACTAAAAACGACAAGGAGCAGAGTGCTCTGATACCACTAATCCAGATTTATGAGCGGAGCGAAATGAAAACACAGATCTATAATATTAACACAGAGACAGTGAATAATAACAAAGATACAATAAAACTTTACTTCTATTAAATCATAAATATGTTGAAACTGTAAAATGCAGATTGAAACAAGCTTGCTAGAATGGTGGCAACTTATCTCTAAGAAGAGATGTGACGGCTATGCTCATTAGTAAGAAGATGAGTTCAATGAGGCTCCAAAGGCCTTTTTACATCAAACATGAATGCAAAAACCCTAGACATCCAAAAACCTAACCCTAGAAGATGAAGCACAAAAAGTCATGTGGGCCCTGTTGACCGCCTATTCAGCTAGGGGTCAACTCATGTGCCATGAAGATTGCATCATCAGATACACATATGTTCCAGACAGTATTGGTTCTACTTGGGCATTTGATGACCCAACACAATTTTTGTAAACGAAATTTCCGCACCCCTGCGTGGGTTAATAATGTAATAAGTCTACATGAGTCATAGTTAGGTCTGGTACCTTTGGATGTTTCCATTAGGGGAGTTCCTTTCACCGAGGGTTTTTTATCCTCAGGTTGTTAACCGGGCTCTCGGGCCTGGCTGACTTCCCTTGAGTTTTTCCCTCCGCACATGCAATAATTTCCTCCAAAGTGGTGAACGGCGCTCTAGTGGTCTCATCCTTTGGTAACCTTTGTTTAGGAATGATGTACATGACCATGCTAGACAGTGTAGAAAGTTTCGCGGAATTTCGTCGAGTCTAGATAGGTTTTTTTTAATTAATTAAATTTTAATAATTTAATTAATTAATTATTTTTTGAGCAAATATTGTATAAACTTGGTCATGGGGTTTTTGATAGGGGTATTTGTGCTCAAAAGAAATGGAATAGCACCCCCTACACCCATAGATCAAGTTTCAGCTCAGTCGGACAAGTTTTACTATGTCTTTGTCCACTCAGAGTCAAAGTCAGTCAAAACAGCAATATTAATTGCTTAAGTGACATTAGTCAAATGTCAATTTCATTGTAATTTGGAGTTAGTGAGTTAGTGGTAAGGTGGCAATGAGCAAGTTAGACCCCCCTAACCTACCCAAACCCATCCTAACCACTTAAAACCTGAATCTATACACATAACTTAATTTCTCACCCTTTTTACCCACTCCCTAAGGGGAAAAACGACCCCCATTTCCTCATACCTTAGTATTATGAGTTAATACTTTGTGTGGGCCCCTCTCATAAGAGGTACGCCCTTCCTAGGCCTACACCTACCCATTCCCATGGCCCACGCTCCACCTCACTCATCTATGTGGCGCCCTCCTCTAATACTCACGCCCTCCTCTAATGCTCACGCCCCCCTCTCATTGCTCACGCCCCCTCTCCTCCCAAACGTTTGTTTGGTGACTTGGCATGTGTTGTGGGCCTCCTCCATGAGAGGTGCGCCCCCCCTAGCCTCATACTTCACTCCCTTGAGGGCCCACGCCTTCCAACTAAGCAATCCACTACCAAAACCCTAGCTAGGGCACCCCTTGCATAGAGATTCTCACTCTCTCTCACAAACTAACACTTGGACTCAATCCAAGGCCCCTCACTTTGCCTTTTTGGGTATAAATGAGACCCCTCCCTACTCATTTTCATTACCATTCTTTGAGCTACTGTTATGCTGCTGAAATTTCACTCCACTCTCTTGCTCTTGCCACCAAGCCACCCACTCATTGCTCTTGAGAGTTTACTCTCACATTTTGGAATAATAGAGAAAAGCTTTGGAGGATTATGAGGAGATCTTTGAGTATTCTGGATTTTTTCTACATATGAGGTGATATTGTGATCTTGGTTTTATATGTGTTGATGGTAGTAGATCTTTGGTAAGAGTATTCTACTAGGGTAAGATAGCTAAGAGTATTCTAGTTGTCTTATGTTTATGTTGGATAGCTTAGGATTCGTAARTATTTCGTTCTAGGCTTATTCAATATAACTGTSTATTCCATTCCTCACATMTTTTTCCAAGTTTTGCAGGTCATTTCAAAAGGATCATTGGGATAGTATTCGAAGAGGAGTCTACCCTTGCCCCTTTCTCAAACTCCTAGCATTTCCTATTGTCCATTTTATTTCTGCATACATTTCAGCTTTATTTCAGCATTCTAACACTCTCAGATAGGTCATAAAATAATATTTTTCTTGCAGATTTTTGTGTGGAAATTTTCTGTGTTCAAGCAGAAAATTTTCTCTAACTTTTGTTGTGTTTTTCAGCATTTCCAGCAAGCTTTAGCTTGCTGGTTTTTGCAGAAACTTACCAGCAACAAGGGGAAACGCTGCCCAAATTCGTCCACAAGCCTTCACCAAAGCATATCTCATTTGGGTAATGAATCTCCAACGTTTTCCTAATGTATTCTTGTATATTTTGTATTATTTCGTTCAGCTTTTCTTGTATATTTGTTAACTAACTTATTGCTGACACCTTGGGAGTGTGCTTGGCCTAGCCAACCCCCCAAAATCGTCTTGGCTTGATTTGTTATTCATTTCTAAGTTATTCAATCAATTTTTTATTTTTTGGTTAATATTGCTAAGATAGTTTCTGCCTGAGCAGTCGACCAGGAGCCTATCTGACATTCTCTCTCTCCGGATCTCCAGAGCTAGAGAACGAAGATTGAATGCCCTGCTTTTCTGTGCAGTTATATCTTAGGAATATTAATCTAATGTGCCGGCACCTTGGGGGAGTCATCCCCAAAATCGCCCTGGCCTAAAGGAAATTTACTTTTGATTCAGTTTTGTCTTTCATATTTGCCGGCACCTTGGGGGAGTCATCCCCAAAATCGCCCTGGGCTTAAGGAAAATTCATTTTTACTTGTTTTCAGTTTTGGTATTGCCGGCACATTGGGGGAGTCATCCCCAAAATCGCCTTGGCTTAAAGGGAAATTAACTTTGATGATTTTCGTGCTTAGTAGTTAGAATATCTATAATTATCATCATCTTCAAGTTTTCTTTCCTTTAAGTTCTTCAGTTTTACATGCTCACGTCCTCCTTTTCTTTTGCAATTTATGGATAATATGTGATAATGGAGATCTAAATGTTCACGTCTTTCTTTCATGGTGCAAGTGCTTACGTCTTAGTCTATCGTTTCAGCCACGTCTTACATATGTGATCTCTCGCTTATGGGTTAAATGCTTCATATGTTTCACATCTTTAAACTCACGTCTTGGCTCATGGTTTAGCACTTATCTTGATTAGCTCACGTCTCAGCTTGTGGTTTAAACACTCCACGTCTTTCTTTACTGTTTAAGCACCCACGTCTTGCATACATGATCTAATGCTTATGGTTTAAATGTTCATGGTTTAAACATCTTTGAGCTCACGTCTTGTTCATGGTTAAGCACTTAATCCTTTGATGCTCACGTTTTGGTTAATGGTTCAAGCACTCACGTCTTAGTTTCATTTCAAGCACTCCTCACATAAGTCTATCTCATGTTCATGGTTAATGTTTAACACCTAAATATCTTTGTGTAAGTTATTTCATCTTGTGGTATAAGGCATTCACACTCACGTTTATATCTTGCAAAGTGTCCACGCTTCATCTTTAATTTTCAGTTCATGTGTGAATGTTCATGGATTTAATGGTTTAACATATTGCAACGTTCCTTTCATATGATGATGTGTTGATGGTATAATCTTATGCAATCTTTCCTTTACATTATGCTATGATGATGATGGTCTAAACTACATATTGCAAGCATCGTTTTACACACATTTTGCTCACGGCCATACGTTAAAAAGTAAAATTTTGAAGGTCCAAAACTTGTTTAAAAGCGACCCAACACACCTAAAGACCCACCCGCGGGTCCTAATAACTTTTAGCAACATTTTAGGGGCCTCATTCATCTGCCTCCACCATCTAAAACGGGTTTGAGGGACAGTCCAGGGGGAAGTGGCGGGGGACCGTCCCGTGATTTCGTTGGG
>JASDQU010338992.1:0-10526 GCA_032191745.1 Picea mariana
TTATTGAATATCTGCAATATCTCTATGCATTTCTTTATTATATATCCGCTCTCATTTTGTGCCGAAAATAATCTGGATCATTGGCATTGTCCAATAGAGGCTTGTGCAGTTGGTCGAACTAGAGGAAGACAGGTTTATTGCAGGATTTCATCAGCAAGTACAAAAGGAACGAGAGAAGTCCTACCATGACAGGCATATCAAGAGGAAATCATTCAAACAAGGAGATTTGGTGTTGGTATATGACAGCAGGTTCATGAAGCATCCAGGGAAGTTCAAAACACATTGTCTTGGACCATATGAGGTTGCTAATGTTACAGAAGGAGGAGTTGCATAGTTGAAGACTCTGAATGGAGAATGGAAGGAAGGTTTAGTAAATGGGAGCAGGTTGAAATTGTACTATGACAACCAGCTGCCTCCCAGCTCTCAATAAAAGAAAAGAAGAAGGTTCTAGGTACCAGGTGCAGTTGAAACTGGGTACCAGACACAGAAAAGATAGTCTGCACACAAAAGGGAGGGACAGAGCAGAAAGCACAGGTTGTTTCATGCAGTCTGCAGTCGAAGTGATACTGAAGGTTCAACCCTACAGTGACTCGGGACAAGTCACAGGTGAGTGTTTGGGGCCTGTTGGCCCTTGGTTATGGAAGGAAATGAATATTAAGGAAGAAGAGAGAAGTACGAACTGCGTTTGTTGGAGCCGCCTTTGGTTTTTTTTTTATCCTGTTTAAAATTTCATATCTTAATTCTTGAAATTGAAAGTCGGTTTTCATATTTTCCTTTATTTTTCCCAAAATCTCAGAAGTCTCATCACGTAAACAGCGATGGTTATCATACTCTTAAGGTAAGATTTATTTTTTTATCGTTTAAACGAGTCTCTCCTTTTTTACCTCGAGATGTCGCATGTCGGGAGTTATAGATCACATAATTTACAAGTCCCGAGGGGTGAAACGGCGAACTAGTTTTAAAAATTTTACCCAGATCATTACCGAGAGTAAAAATACTCTAAACCGCAGCTAAGCATCATCAAGATTTCGTGTCTCAGCGTTTGCTAGCTCCAAAAATCTTACCGTCGCAAGCCCGATAGCCGAAACCGCGAGATTATTGTTTTAGTAACTCGAGTTAATGTTAAAGGTAAAAAGTTTAGCCGATGTTAAGCTCTGTTGAGAATTCGCAACTCGGAGTGTTTTTCCTCAAAAGTTATACCTTTGAAGCCCCAAGTCGCGAAGTCACGATATAAATAAAAACGTAATTAATTAAACACTTAATCTGGTTTTATCCTCCAATTTAATTAGATCATATCATCGTGATCTCGCGATTTCACAACTCGGCATACAAGCCTCCCCAAAGCTATACCTTCGAAGCCCCGAGTCGCGAAGTCATGACATAAATAACAACGTAATTAATTAAACGCCTAATCATGGTTACGTTTTTTATTAACCAAAGATAATTATCGCAACCTCGAGTTTTAGAGGTTTAAAGGGTTCAAGTGAAAGCTCTCGATGAGGTGAATCCCGAAAGATTAATTAACATTCAAAAAAGGCCTGATTAATTAAGTTAAGCCAGCATTTCCAGTGTTCTAATACGAAAATTAATATGCACAGTGTACGAGGCAATTTTAAACTTTCCTTGCGCCAACTTGCATTACGAACTGTCAAAATCTAAGACATTAATTGGAAATGAGGTGAATTGACAAGTAAGGATTTGGTTTTTATTGCTAAATTTATATTTAAGAATGATTTGATCGTTCTGTGCCTAAGGACGACCTAGTTTCAAATGGTCGAAGGCATGGATATTTTATTTGTTGTCACAAATTTCATTCCTATTCTATGCAAAGCAAACCTTTCTAGAGCGAACTAATTTCTGTATGTATACATATTGTTATCGCAAGAGAGCTAAAGTAGAATCCCCCGCCATGGCCCCACGAAAAGCGTCTAAAGCCACTATTGAGGTTTTAGAACAAGGTTCAGACAACGTTTCTGATACTTCACCTTGAAGTGTCGACTCTGTCAGGACCTGGTCGTATATTTCTGAGGTTCTATAGTCCGAATTGGTAGATGTTTCAGATGATTCTAGTGAAAATGAAAAAGATGACCTCATCACCAAATATAAGATCATCGTCCAGGCTCAAATGAATAAATTAGTGGCTAGGCCATGTCTTCTCCCTTACTACAATATGGTTCGGTGGGCATTAGACCATGTAGATATACCAACCAGAACCATCGTCAACGAGCAGAGGGTCACCATTGGAACTTTCAGACCCAAACAATTGCAGGCTATGTACAAGTTGCCAGCCGTGTCAGACCTTACATACAATGCCGAATTCTTGGAGAATTTTAAACAGAAGGAATGTGTGCAATAGGACAATACTATGTCTGGTTTAATCAAAGATTGGGTTTCACATCCTACGAAGTTCAAGGCAGACAGTCATAGTATATATTCAATATCTTCTCTGGAACCAAAGTTCAAATATGTGGCTATGATGACCTACAGATTATATGGGAGAGAGGACACCACACATTTTTTCCTTCAGTGGGTACCTCTAATTCATTCGGTCGTTGAAGGTTGTTCCTTCGACTGGGCTAAACTACTATCTGATAGTTTGACCAGTCGAGTTACAGAATATCGAGTGCAGAAGGAGAGCGGAAAGATTGTTTCATTCTTTATGTTTGCATATATCATGGACGCCGTGTGTTTTCTGAAACCTTTTCCCCTGATGAGTTGGAGCTGGACTCCATCGGAGGCTGAGCCCATCCACGTCTACCATTCAAAGTTGTGGGAAGACAAAGCCTCAGATTTTGTGTATGAAATCTTTAACTGGGTGATGGTACCGCTACATGTCACTATCTTCAGCCACCTGCCACCTAGGATCTTAGACAGTATCACAGTAAATCTGAGCAGTATAGCCGACTGGTACGTGGAAGAAAAAAATTCATATCTCAGGGTTTTTGGTGCTTCTGTTCCTCTGAATGCCTTGCCTTTATTCATACCCGATAGGCTGGCTTGCCGTGAGATTGCCAGACAAACCGTAATCGGTGGCGTAAGTAAGGAGCTTAAGGGATATTCTAAGAAGGTATGGTCACCTTTTCCTATTCATTTAAGTTCCTATTCTTTGTTATATTTCGGGCATGCTAAAGAGATTTTTCTTCCTCGAGAGTTAATACAAAGCAAATCCAAAGATTCTTGATTTCGTCACGACTGTGTTATGAGTTTGTTTCCTTGTATTTCATATCTAATTTCATTTCATATATGTATCTAATGAATCTTTCGCTATAATTTAGTACAACCTCTACTATAGTGAATTAATTTTAGTTTTCTATATCGTTTACTGTTTTTCCTCTGTACCGGCTATCAGCAGGTATAAGACCAGTGAACACTTTAGATTTTTATATATATTTTATGCTTCATCAGGTTATTTCTTTATCTTTTTCTTCCTCTGTTTATAAGTGAGATTCTCCCTCGATAGGAGCCTTACATGATAGACAGCTTAATGTTTTCTCACACCTCATACATATTTGTTAAAATATAACTCAGTTATGGGAAAGGGCCTTTGGTTTGCACCTTGTTTTTACTACCGGAGCTATAAACTCTCCTTTATACGACCGAAATCGAGACAACATCTAAAAAGTATTGAGATTTTATTATTATTTTGTTCCCCTATGACTGTCCCTATGACAAGACAACCTAATATTGAACCCGAACTATTAAATCAAACACATATTGCCTTGAATCTTTTTGATACTATTCTTAAAACAACCACTACCCAGGTAGAACTAGAACATTCATGGGCAGTGATTGAAAGAGACATAAACATCCAGGAACAGTTGGAAGCTAGACAACAACCTAGAAATCAACCCTAGCTTCCCTTGCCGAAGGTTGACATTTCTTCCTTCTCTACCCCTTACTCACTTTCAGATTCCTGGACACTATACTTCTAATCCTTAAGTACAGACTCTGGAACAACATCTTTTTGGTGTCGTTGCTGGGGACCGAAGTTACGAAATCTTTTTCCCTAGGAAAACGACATTTTTCGTTGAAATTTCCACCCTTTGATAGTGAACAAAGAGTGCACACATTTTAAAGGCTTTCCAATCTTTCACTTGGTGACTCCACGATTAATAAGCTGGAATCCAGATGAAGGAATACCAGGCAAAACGTGGATGGTAAATAGACCACACCTGTTACCGATCCTGAGAAGATTTTAAAGGAAAGAGGCTCTCTTAAGCCGACCCCTGCAGTCTATCAGCTTAAATACCCACAACTGAAGACCAAGAGTTCTTCTGAACCTTCAAATTCACACAAACCTCTCTTTGACACTAAGGATCTAACATCAAACTGCTCCTAAGTTAGAAGCAAAACCCGTCTGATAACCTCTATAGAACATAAAGGAAAAAGTCTTGTAGAAAATTTATCTACTGTCGATATATCATCGACTCTTCAGTTGAATTTCGCGACCTCACACAGTCTCGAAGAATATTTCACACATCCAATTTCCACACCCATTGGTTCTCCTGACTACATCTCTTGCAAGTCTGAAGATCCAATCCCTCACATCACTTACCAGTCATCCTTAGATTTTTCGCCCCGCAAAGAAAGTAAAGATTCACTTTTAATCTTCCAAAACCCCCTTTACAACTTTCCACTAATAACGATGGCAGCCGCCGAAGGGGGAGGTGGAGGGGTTGTCGGAGGAGGAGGTGGAGGTGCTCCTGGGGGAGGAGCTGGAGGCCAAGGGTTTTCCCCCCCTCTCAGAGTGTTTGCTAAAGTGGCAGCAAGATACGCTCCTTTGGTATTACATGTTCCTTTGCACGACCTTTCCGAAAATTATATAAAAAAATTGCCAAAATTCACTAGGGAAGGAGATCTGACTGCAGCCAAACACATAAATTTCTTTGATCAATTCGCAAACATCCTAGGTCTCGAACATGAAGATGTGTATTCAATTCTTTTCGTCCAAACCTTCGAAGGTCAGGTCTAAACTTGGTTTCGGAGTCTACCTGCAAGATCTATCTTGTCCTATGATACCTTGGAAGATGCTTTCCTTAGACAATGGGGCGAAAGAAAGGACCAACTATACTATTTAACCGAGTTTGGATCTTTAAGAAAAAAGAATTCAGAAACAGTTATGGATTTTATTCAAAGATTCAACAAGTTGTATAACAAAATCCCAGGTGAGGTTAAACCGTCCCAACCCACAGCCAAAGTAACTTTCGCGGGGGCTCTCGAAGCAAATTTTGCACTTATTTTACGAGAAAGAAGGGGAGCTACTCTAAACCGAATGCAAGATGATGTTGTAGAAATTGAGTCAAATATGATGGCTTCTAGTAAGTTAAAAGCTAAAGTAGAAGCGGGAAACCGAGAAACTAGATGCTTTAGAGAACAAGCAAGGTCGTCAGGGTCTAATAGATACATAGATGACAAAGTAGATGATATGGCCAGGGTAATTAAGGAACTATCTAATAAGATATCTAGAATGGAGATTGAACAGGCCAATGCCGATTCTTTTACCAAAAAGGATTTTAGGAAGAATCCCAATCCCCCAAATCAGCAAAGACAGATAAAAAACGAAGATCGGAAAATACAAACTCCCCTAAAGAACAAAAATTTTATAGGAGCGAATGATCTCCAAGATTTCGGAGATTTAGATGATGATGTCACGAACTTGGGTGATGACTGCACACAACCTTATCTGACTAGAGAGGATTATGAAAAATCTCTAAACACTCAACAATCGTCTATTGAGGGTGAAGAAAGAGATTATACTGACCTTTGTAGTTATCAAGAAGAAACCGGAATGATAATGGCCGAGGTCCAACCTAGGTATAACTTGAGATCTAAGGGTAAGCCTATTTCAACTACTCAACCTAAGAAAATTCTCCCAAGAGGTCAAACTTATGAGCCTATGACAGAAGAAACCGTGTTACCTAATAGAAAATCGAAAGTAGTAAACGCACAAGAACCCGAAGTGGAAAACGTTGAGACTAAAACACAAGAAACCGAAGCAGCTAATACAAATAGACCTTTAACCAAGATCATGAGTAATAAGGAAGTTCAGAAAAATAAGTTGGAAAAGAAGGATTTGGAAGTCCCAACTAGAGAAACAAACAAGGTGAGCAGATTTTTCATTTTCGAAAACGAGATAAATAAAATTAAGATACCAATTCCCCTGGTAGAGTTAGAGAAAAACCCAAGTTATCGAAAGCAGATTACCAAAGTGATAGGCGTTTCAGAGCTAGAAAGCCAATCTGATGTTTTGAACCTAGAAGATGATAAGCCCAACATCACTTTTGGTCCACATTTTGAAGGAGCCAAAGACATTGTTGCTCCCTTTTATATCACCTTAAATGTGTTTGATCAACTGCTACATAATTGCATGCTAGACTCTGGAGCCTCACATAACGTGATGCCTAAAATTATTATGGACAGATTGGGTCTCCAGATCACCAGACCTTACAGAGATCTTTACTCATTTGATTCGAGAAGAGTTAAGTGTATGGGAATGATAAAGGATTTAGTAGTCACCCTGGCACAGGTCCTAGTTAAGAGCATCTTGATGGATGTGGTCATTGCTGATATTCCCCCCAAGTACGGCTTACTGTTGTCTAGGTCATGAGGAGCCAAGATGGGGGGTTCTCTTCAACTGGATATGACATACACCACGATTCCTATGTTTGGTGGCCAATTTACTCGGTTGTAATGGGAGACGAGGTTAGCATATACAGTAAGCGACCCTCAAAATCCAAACAATTTCCCTATTTACATTGCAGATCAAGATTTAGGAAATTGTATCTTATCTTTGGATGACGGTTTAGATGGTTTCACAGAGGAAAACGATATAGAGCACGAAGAGTCAGGTTACATGACTGAGGATATGTGTAGCATCGGTATCTGGAAAATGTTTTTTGAAGGTTCCCTGTCTTGCGAAGGGGCTGGTGCAGGAGTGCTTTTTGTGGCACCTGAAGAAAGGTTTGTTGCCCCTTTTTCTTACAGACTACAATGGGATATAGATTATACTAACAATGTATGTGAATACGAAGCCTTGGTCTTAGGATTAGAGGATTCCAAGAGGCTAAAAATAAAAAACATAGAGATATACGGAGATGCGGAGTTGATAGTCAAACAAATAAATCGGCAATACCGGGCCAAGCATCCCAGATTAAGAGCATACAGAAATTGGGCCTGGGATCTAATGGAGAACTTTTTCTCGTCTATAAATGTCCACTTCATCCCACGCATAGAAAACTTATAGGCTGATGCATTAGCTAAAGCAGCTTCAACTTTCACTCCTCCTACAACCTTTAAATTGAAGTATCAGATAGAGATAAGACACAGACCATCTATACCAGATAATATCCAGCACTGGTAGGTTTTTGAGGATGATGAACAAATTAAGAAGTTTCTTGAAGCAGTAGGTGAATTTTCTTAAACTCACGTGGATCAAGAAAATCAAAATGACCATATATGGATCATGCAATAAGGAGAGGACCCTCAAGCTTTCCAAGACAAAATCGCAAATCATCGCATGCTGGTCCTAAAAAATAACTAGATTCCGAAAGGACTRATCCCTCTGGAAAGACTGTTTGATCAAAATGATGTACCTATAAAATCCACCAAACAACCCCAACCAGAAGAGGTTGAGGACTGTGATATAGGAACTAAAGAAGAGTCCAGGATGGTTAAAATATCTAAACTCCTTCCCCCTAAAATAAAAGGCAAGTATAGGACCTACTCAGACAATTTAAAGACGTTTTCATCTGGTCTTACAACGAGTTAAGAACCTACGAAACTACCGTGATCAATCACAAGATACCTCTAAATCCTGGGGTCAAACCTTTTAGACAAAATATTAGGCAGATCAACCCCATTTTATTGTCTATGGTCGAGAGAGAAGTGAAGAAAATTTTAGAGGCGAAAATTATAGTCCCTCTGAGATATTCTGACTGGGTGGAAAACCTAGTCCTGATCAGAAAAAAGAGTGGGGAAATTAGACTGTGCGTGGATTTCAGAAATCTAAATAAGTCCTTCCTTAAAGACAAATATCCGCTACCTAAACTGGATCACATGCTAGAAAGGGTAGTTGGGGCAAACAGAATGTCTATGATTGACAGTTTCTCTGGATATAATCAAATTGCCATGAATGAACAAGATAAAGAAAAAACAGCTTTTACTCCCCCTTGGGGTACGTTCATGTATGATAAAATGTCTTTCGGTTTGATGAATGCAAGAGCCACGTTCCAACACACTATGGACATTGCTTTCATCGGAGAGAGGGATAAGTTCATAGTCATCTATCTCAATGATTTAACAGTTTTCTCCAAATCCGACGAAGAGCATTTGGTACATCTTAAATAAACATTCGAAAAATGTCGCAAGTTTGGTCTGTCCTTAAACCCCAAGAAATCACACTTCGCCATGCAAGAAGGTAAAATTTTAGGTCATATTGTATCTAAGGATGGAATTAAGATTGATCCTAAGAGGGTTGAAGCAATAAACACTATAAACATTCCTAGAAATGTAAAAGAAATTCAATCTTTCGTAGGAAAAATAAATTTTTTACGAAGATTTATCCCAAATTTCGCTGAAATTGTAAAATTGATCACAGATATGATGAAAAAGAATAGTGAAGTAAAGTGGACAACAGAGGCCAAAGCGTCATTCACACACATTAAGAAATTCATAGACGAGGCACCTGTATTGGCAAGCCCCGATTATCTAAAAGAATTTCTTATTTTCTTGTTTGCCTCCGAACACACGATTGTTGCGGTGCTCCTCCAAAAAAATGAAGAGGGTTTTGAACAGCCAATCGCCTTTTTCAGCAAGAGCCTCAGAGACACAGAACTTAAATATGATATAATAGAAAAACAAGCGTGCGCCATGGTAAAAGCACTGAAGGCATTTAGAACATATGTATTACACTCCGAGATAATCGCGTACGTACCTACAAGTTCTATGAAAGATATTTTGGTACAACCAGACAGCGATGGTAAAAGAGGACGATGGCTTGCCAAGATTCAAGAATTTGACCTAGAAATCAAACCCACTAAACTGATAAAGGGACAAGGCCTAGCCAAACTTTTGACTGAATCAAATCTCAGAGATTTGGATATAAACTACCTGTAAGAAGGTGAGGAAGACATGAACATAAACGATCTTGATGAACTAACAAATGCAATTAAGATCGAGGAGAAGTTCGTATCATCATAATGGTACAGAAACATAGTATCCTACCTGCTGACTCTAAAATGCCCGAGTGAACTATCGCCATCAAAAGCCAAGACTTTAAAGCTTCATGTGGTTAAGTATTGTATTGCCGAAAATCAACTATATTGGAAAGACCCACTCAGTTTCTTGTTAACCTGCTTGGTTGAATCGGAAACAGAAAGGGTTATAAGTGAATTTCACAAAGGAGTGTGTGGAGGACATCACGCTTGGAGGGCCACAGCTTACAAAATTCTAAGGGATGGGTATTACTGGCCAAAAATTTTCTCAGATGTTAACGCCAAGGTCTGAGCCTGTAACCCTTGTCAGCTATTTGCAGGCAAACAGAAACTCTCGGCGCTACCTTTAGTTCTGGTCAAAACTGAAGCCCCTTTTCAACAATGGGGGCTAGATTTTATAGGAGATATTAATCCACATTCTAGCACCCAACACAAGTGGATCTTAACTGCCACAGACTACTTTACTAAATGGTTGGAAGCTATTCCAACCAAAAGGGCAACTGACTCAGTGGTAATAGATTTCTTAGAAGACAATATCTTGTCAAGATTTGGCTGCCCCCGAAAGATAGTCACAGATAATTCCCAGCCTTTCAAATCTATGGCTATGATCAGATTCTTCCAAAAGTATAATATCGTTCTTGGCCATTCTACAGCGTACTACCCCCAAGGAAATGGACTGGTCGAGTCATCTAACAAGATCCTGATCAATATAATTAAGAAAGTGTTGGATGAAAAAAAAAAAGTCTTGGCATGTGCATTTAAAGTACGCCTTGTGGGAAAATCGCATAGGCACTAAAAAGTCTATCAGCATTTCCCCTTTTCAGATGGTATATGGGACAAATGCGGTGTTACCTATAAATTTAGCACTCCCCGTGATGAAATTGTGGCAAGATCAGAATGAAGAACCTAATCATGTCACCAGGAGGATAAACCAGCTAATCGAGATTCAACAGCACAGGTCGAAGTAGATGAAAGGTTGCAGAAGTATCAAGACGACATGAAGGAATTATTCGACCGTAGGTAAAAGGACAGAGATTTCCTCCCAGGTGATTTATTTTTAAGGTGGGATGCAAGGAGGGAAGAAACAGTGAAACATGGTAAATTCGACCACCTCTGGTATGGGCCATTCAGAGTCTCAGCTCTCGAAGGAAAAAATTCTTTCCTACTAGAAAATCTAGATGGTGAAATTCTCAACGCCCCTGTCAACGGGCGTTACCTAAAGCATTATATGACATAAGCAGTCACCAAAAAAAAAAAAAAGATGTGTATATTTATATATAGAATTTTTCATATATATATATATATATTTCATTA
>JASDQU010338993.1:1966-12575 GCA_032191745.1 Picea mariana
TTAGATCTGCACAACTTTCGGCATATTCTGAAATAATGTTCTCCACAACATCTTCTCTCTAATTTGGTCAGATGAAGAGAATCAAAATTAAAATTGAATTTGTTTTAACGTCCACAAATAATTAAAATAGATCAATGAGACTCTTGTGCAAAGCATGTACCAAAAAGTATGAAAGGAATGCTTATTTCTGCTCCCATCAAAGATAGCAGTAAAAAATACATTAATCCTATTGCTAAATCTAAGTAACAATAATGTGGATAAGCCCCACCCCCAACAAGATGAGGCCTAAATAAAACATTTACAGAAGGGCGAATATCGGGCTTTGGATACTTTTTGTCGTCTTTGAACTTGGATTCTCTTTACTTCTGCATTCTAGGGTACCGTCCCAACTTTTCCTCAACATCTTTGGCCTAAATTCCACTAGGATACTTGCTTCAAAACTCCCCAACGAACGATGTTTGGTCTATATGGAGGTGTATTTTTTAAAGGATGATTTTTTCTCCAAATACCCATGTTTTATGCTAGACACAGTGTCCTTGTAAGGAATCGATATTCTTTCCTCACATGTCACCCGCATCCTGCTTTGGCTCGTCACCTCGTTCATAGAAGGCACCGAAGAAAAACTCATGGGAGAAGAGGGTACAGAGTGCCCATTCGAAGAAGAGGATTTTGGTTAGCATTGTTATTTTTCTTGTTCTGTTATGGTCTGTGAATATACCGGAAGGTATTTGATTTAAATCCAAAAGATTCCACTACATGTTTGTGCAATTCAACCACAAATTAGTCTCTTGCATATTTTTTGTCGAAAGCTTAGACGAGGAACAACTTTTTAGAGGAGAAAAATAGCTTGGTGATCATAAATAATCTGCATTAGCCTGAAATAAATGACTGCACTTCATCAAAACAACTATTCTATTTCTGGGTGTATTTCAAAACTGCAAGCATCCCTTAAGGAACTAAAAATGAATATTAACAAGTTAAACTTGAGATACTCCAATAAATTGTGATTGAAGCTAGTGATGTTGAAATAAAATGATTGGTTCTTTCATAATAAACATGGAAATGTTTTGTAAAATCTTTGTTATAATCTGAATCCCCGAAGGGTGATGGATTGATTTAAATTACTTTTCCAAATGCCATCCACACCATGTTAGCAAGAATGCATCTCCAATTTTTTAATACATCTTCGAAAACACACCTGATATTACAAGGCCTGAAGCTGTGTTGATTTGAAATTTGGACTAACCACAGGTCTCCAATCAGAGTCAAAGAACATTAGAAGACAACAACACTTCTAAAGAGAAACGTGAAGATCTAAATAAGGAAATCCTAATGTTTAAAATGTTCAAGGTGGTGATGTGAAAGTCAAAGAACATTACAAGACATGACAACTTGTAAAGAGAAACATGAAGATATAAATAAGAAAGCCATAATGTTTAAAATGTCGAAGATGGTGATTAGTATAAGAATTTATGGTGATTAGTATAAGAATTTAAAATCTATAGTGCACATTGTTGTTGCATGATGTAACCATGTTTAGTTCAATATAAACGCAATCACAGCGTTGATATTTACAGACCTGCCATCACATTTTCTTTAATATAAATAGATAGATGGATGGATGGATGTTGGGTACCACCCTCACTTACCCTAATTACTTATAACCACCTTCTTTGTCCAGGAATTCTCAATCAGTAGCTAGGGGCTCATGTTCTATGCTCACAGGTTGGTCTGGCCTCGGTTGTTTCATCTATCCTCATGGGTGGTTCTAGCCAGCAAGAAAGTAGGTCTTGCTGAAGAATATTTCTCTAGGGGAAGTCTCAGGAGGGATTCTATGGAGCTATGAGAGCCCCCCCCCAGGAGATTCTAGTGGGTGTAAGGGAGAGGAAATGTTATGAATTCATTACATGATATGAACCACACAAATAGCTTCATTACAACCTTCTAGTCTTTGAAATTTGGGAGGCAGGAGTTTGAGGAGGTAGATTATTTTGATTCTTCCCACTATGAGTATTCTGCCAGGGGTGAGAATCATTCACCATAACTCTAACCTTTAACCTTTCCACCAACTTACGTACAAGTCCACTCGAGGATCTACCCGGGAGGGTGGATTTAGTTGCTTTTATTTTGTATTTAATACCTAGGATAGACAGATAGAGAAAGAGGTGTTGGAAACAAAAGGATTAAGTCTAGGAAGTATTAGGTATTTATAGATTATATATACCTCCCATTCTCATTGTTGTTCGAAGCTTCAAAACCTTATCATGCGTGTAAAGATATAGAGGCTCCTATTCTACGAGTATTTTTATGTAATTGATGCAATGTAGTCAATTTCTTGTTTGCATGTTGTGATTTCACAACATCAACCAAATTATTGGGGAAGTCTTCCTCCATTGCTAGGATTTGCAAGTGAAATCCACCCTTAGGTGTGCAAGTGCACCCACTATTTTCTCAGTTTTTGACTCTTTATTTTTATTATTCTTTGTTTTGGTTACAAAAATAGTTGCTAGATAGGATGTATTTATGTGTTATACAATACACCAAACAGAATTGGAAAGAAGGAAAATGTTTACACCACAGTTTACAAATATGTAAGCATTAATCATCAAATATAAAAACCACAAGCATTATTGATTTCCAAACAATTTGCAATGGCATAAAATCCTAGTTCTCTAAATGATCTATTAAAAATTTAAAACCCCATAAAAAGTCAACAAATTTACCTTTAGAAATTCACATATAACAACAATCCAGAGTAGTAAAGTTCATTAAGGATGTAGATAGATTCTCGTCAATTCTATGCAAATCATCCTTAGTCCTTCCATGAGTTTCCTTCATATCAAAACAAAAAATACAAAGATTTACACATAGCCACAAAGAATAGATATATAATTCTAGAATCTACGGCGAAGGAAAAAATTTATTTAACTGAGTAACTTTAAGTATCACTTTTAAAGGGAAATAAAATATATAATTTTATAACTAACCACAATATTTCTTATGATTCCTTGAGTGCTATGTTTTGCTGACAGTGAAAACACACTTAAAACATTGACCTGACAACTACTAACATAAATGTATTAAATAAACAAGAGATATATTTGTTCACCAAAAACCATCCATCCAGTGATATCTTTGTTGAATGATCCTCCATGAACTCATATAATACAACCACTGAAAAGATAAAAGGCATCCCAGTTTGGATGCATTGTTATAGAAGAATTAAAATCTTATAATGGAATTTGGAACAATAAAGTTCATTGATTCCTAATTGGTCCTAACTTCTAAGTCAGCTAAATCTTTCGTGAATGCATGTTAGAAGACAACCTCTGATTTTCCTTTGAGGGAATGTAGAAGATTACTACCTTGCAACATTTAGGTGTCCACTGCTACAAATAAATGAGATCCTTTGCAAGGTTACTTCAGCACAGAATTCTGAGAGGGAAATAACCAACAAAATTGAAGGGAAGAAGAAACGATTTTCTATATAGATGGTATCTATTTAATCCCACCCTTTTATACTTCTTATAAGGGGGTTGCAGGATTAATTAGTGCTTGCAACCATGGTTGTGCAATTATTAGGTATCTTTAGATCTATAAGCTTTTGAGATTATATATGTGAAAACCAAATGTTTAATGTGTTTCTACCAAAGCGCTTTAAAACTTCCTCGAAAGGTGAAATATTCTGAAGCTCCAAGCATCTCTTCACCTAGGAAGAAATAGAGAAAGGGGGTCTTGTCACACCATAGTTGCGGATAACCAAAGTCGAGCTCCTATGGCTGAGAGGGCTTATCAAGATGGTGGCTTAGCGCCATTGCAAAAAGAGTAGCTGCTAAAAACATTCACCTCACTTATGCATACAGATCATGGGTTCTTACATCGAAGGAAGGGATTGAAGGCGCATTAATCAACAATGTTCACCTTATGATCACCTAGTTTTCATGGAGCGTTTGACTAGAGAAACTAGACACAAGCATGGGAGTTTGACTAGGGGCACAGAAGTGGGTTTTCTTATTACTTAACTAGGACATTTCATTATGTTTCCCTTTTAATCGATGGAAACACAACCCATCTAGCTATGGGTTCGAGTGGCATTTCACCCCTAACCACGACTCATATTTTTTCCCTCCTAAAACAAAAGCCAATAAAATATTATTTATTCTGCTACTTGCGGAACTCCAATATAGCAGTATAATTGTAGTGAAAAGAGAAGAAGTCAAGTGTTTTACAAGGGCCTCGGTGGGACCGGCACTTATAAATTCGATAACTCCATGTGTAGGAGGGTGAGGTTTAGCTTGTATACCACTACAGGAACCAGGATGCAGTAGTGAACATTTTTCGAGGTTCATGGGCCTCATATCTCATGCAGTATCATAGGTGGTATATAATGGGATGCAATGGTGAACATTTTTCGAGGTTCATGGGAATCTTCGGCCATGTGTTGGTACATATGGTTCCCATTGTTGAAGTAAGTGACAGTCCTCTAGATTTTATGGGATTTCATTAGTTTATTCTCTCCGCTTACAGTTTCTTTCAGTTATATGAACTCTTCATCATCGAAGTGGAAATAAAAGGGAAGGAACGACGTTCAATTCTAGCTCGATGGATTTTACTCCAAACCAGATGAGGTACATAAATATTGAGATGTCATCATTGGATTGATTATTCAGGGGGTTTTTTATCTTCACTAACGAAAATAATATTACACATTTGTAATTGCAGAAGCTATGCATGTAAAATGGTACACACACTTGTTCAGATGATGAGGACTCTTGATCGGATGCATGACAAGGTAAAAATTCTAAATTCAACATCCATGTTCAGCTGGATAGGATTATGTTCTAAAGATTGACCTAATAACCTTATTTTCAGTGAACAATACTCATGAAGCTCTTCTACTACAGAGATATCATAGTATGTCAATTTGTCAACATAATCAATGGGCATGTTTTTAATGTTTAAGTCATTCATTTACCTCATTTTGACATCATGAAGCTTGTTTTTATCTTTTCGAGTAATTTGCAGCCATTCAACTATGAGCCTTCGTTTTTCAGATGCTACAGCGAAGATGAAATTAATCCATGGTACCGGACTCCTTTGAAAATGAAAGTTGGAGACATCAATAGTTTTTTCTCGTAAATCAAATCTCCAGCATGCATAATTTAATACTATAAGGTATACATTTATTTTTAACAAGATGTTTCCTTTACATTCCCTCCTTAATCTGGGAATATTACAAATCTTTAAACATATATGGACTGCTCTCTTGCCCCCGTAAAAAAATATTGTAATTGTTGCAATAATTTAAATATACTGGTAATAAACGAAACAAAGATTTAAACCTATCTGGACTGCTCTCTTACTCCCATAAATCACATCTCCAGCATGCATAATTTAACCCTATAAGTTATATATTTATTTTTAACAAGATGTTTCCTTTACATGTCCTCATTAATCTGGGAATATTACAAAGCTTTAAACCTATACATCAGTCATAGAAGTGATTTCGTTAGCTAAGTCATTATGTCATCAGCTAAGTCATAGGGTTGGTTAGGGGCAGCGAATATTGGGCTTGAACTTATACAGGGTGCATTCAGAGTTAGTTGTGCTTTATACCTTGGGAGAGTTAGTTTCCCTCCACATATTATGGGCATACTCAGTCTTCCCATATTTCACACTTATGGCTACTAAAGGAAGCCTTCCTAACCCAGATTCAAGCAACCCTCAACCAGAAAGGTGCTCTATACTTCCACTTCTTATATTATAAGATTCTTTATCCAAATCCAACCATCACTGCCATTTTGATAACTAAGGCCTAGGAGAGCACTCAATAGGATGCCTTCATTGCTTAGCTCCACATCAGAGGCAAAATCTGTCTTTAATTAGCTAGGTGGGGTTCTTAAGGCAATGTCACTTACCCTCTTTCGCACTCACACCTCTCTATTATGTTTAGAAAACAGAAATAAGGTGCTTTATCTACGCAGATAGGTCACTCATCAAATATATATATTTAGATAGAGATAAAGATTTAGATTTAGAAGTCTTTATATTCACGGGCATCAAAGAGACGTATTGTGTTATTCTATTTATACTATAGTAATCTAGGAGAGAGCTAGCTCAGATGTGCTTCTTATCTCGGGTTTTTTACTACTCTCCTTACTTCATTACTTCATTCTTGCTATTCCCAATCACAAGAGGAAGCCCTTAGTTATACTCAAGTGTATGAAGTGCAGACAACCAAGTACTTTTCACAAGGGGGGTATAAGTCAATATTTTTGTCCCTCAGATACCCAGATGAGGAACCTATCTAGAACCCTACCCACTGGAGTTTTTACGTATAAAACATGCCAAATGAAGATGTTTCTCTTTTTAGAAGAATCAGAATGCTACAAGCACACAGATTGCCACAAACCAATGATGGTTACTTTTACTGTCAAAATCAAATCAAGGGAGAGAAAAACAAGTTCTAGGTCCAACAAGTGATAGAAATGCAAGTTCTAGGTCCGACAACTAATGGGTAGCATTGATGAGACCGAAGTCCACTGATTTCTCCTATCCAATGCCCTTCTCCTATCGTTGGTCGGGAAAGAATGAACCCTGTGATGGTAGGATATGTGGCCTTAATCCAGCTAGAACCATCGCAAAGAAGGAGTCCCACTGTACCGACGAAAGTTCCCCACTTCCACTGATATTATAGTAGGAACTCACCCTTCTCACTTCTCCTTCACCAACCTAGATCTATTCTCTTTTACCCAAGGGAGGATTAACGGAATGGACTTCCCCTCTGATCGGGCAGGATCTACCTCTAGCATTTAATGAGTATAGGCGCCCCCCCAAATATATCTGTATGCCCTTCCTATTTCTATTCCTATTTCCATTTCTCTTTCTATGGTGGACCCACCCGCTTGCTATTGATGTTGAGATATTGATTTTTTTTGGGTCGGAGTGTCTTAAATAGACTTGACAGTGATGATCAATCTTTATAATAAGCTCTATCAGCTATCTCCCTGGGCGAGAAATATCCAGCCTGTTGTAGAGTATTTAAGACTCTGCAGACTAGATGCTAGTGCAACCACTCTCATGCGCTTCATACCTTGGCCATCCATGTTGCATACGCATACTACTCACCATGAAGTATGGCCATCTGTCCGCCACCAGCATGCGCATTTATTCTGGTTGCTAAAATCTTCGGCTAATCCACCCAATCTTCCCGTCAGCCTACCTCCAGCAAACGTCGTTAAGGCACGATGTTAGCCTACCATGGCTCCCTTATGGTGTCCCACTTTCCAATCGACAGTAAGATTGCTTCTGTCAGGTACAATCGTCATCGAATTTAATGGAGTTGGTGAATTCAAATTTTTAATTTTAAAATCTAAATGGAGGGAATGGATACCCGCACCCTTCACCTATGATCATTTTTGCATATGTAATTCAGAACACACAGAGAAACTATCAAAGGAAGAAGAGGGATTTTCATGGACCGATCAGGAAATCTTATAGGCATCCAAGACAATAAATTACTTCGAACAATGAAGGGTGGTTTGGTCTGTGAGTTTATTCAGGTAAGAAATGAAATGACCGTCATTTTACTATCTTGATCGGGTAAGCAATGAAGGCATATAAATGGCAAAATTTGTGTTGAGAGTGGTTTTATTATGCAGAGCCCAATGAAATACATAGTACTAGTCTACACTTTCTACGTGGGGAAAGTAAACGTTTACCATGTATCAATAGATAAGGTAGTAGAGTGCTTTTGCATGAGAAGGATATTATACTTCTCTTGTGGATTTTTTTTTTGTGGAGACAAAGGCAAGCCTCTTATCCAATTCCATTACAAAGGTCAAATGAATGAGTTTGCAGCAGAGGAGCTATCTTCTATGGTTTTATCAAAGATGAAGATGATAGTTGAATCTTATCTCAAATCTGATGTCAAGCATGTTGTCATCAGAGTGGTTGCCTATTATAGCGATTCTCAAAGGAAGGCAACTAAAGATGTTGTCATCATTGTGAGTCTTCAGGCCTTGAAAATTATTAAGGAACCCGCAGTTGGAGCTATAGCTTATGAGTTCTATATATAGTGCAAAGAAAATAAGGCAATCTTGATTTTCAACCTGGGTGGAGGTACTTTTGACATCTCGGTTCTTACTGTTGAGAATGATGAATTCGAGGTGAAGTTCATGGGAGGGGAATATTTTGACAATAAGATGCTCAATTATTGCGTCCAACAGTTCAAGAGAAGAAACAAAAAGGACTTAACCACAAGTGAAAAATCCCTTCAAAGACTCTGCTCAAAATGCGGGAGAGAAAAAATATCATTGATATACTAAATTTATAAAACCTGGTCTATATCAAAAAAATATCATTGATTTATGAAGAATGTGATCCTCCCATGTGAGCAAGTGAGCACTATATGTAAATTTTATGGCCTGGATATTTACAGGTTGTAAACATTCAATGTCCCTATTGTAGGGCCATATTAAATGTGTGGTCAAATGTTCTCTTCTTCAATTAATCTACATCTTAAATAAGTTTTTAATGTATGATGAAATGTTGTGTTCAATTAATTTGCTTCTTAAATAAGTTTAAGATGTATAATAAAATGTCGTTTTTGTCAATTAATCTGCATCTTAAATACATTTACCATGTATGATGAAATGTTGTCTTTCTCAATTAGGTTTTAATTCAAAGCTTACAAAAGTAAGGACTCATTTGATTTGGGATGGTTTGATATGGTAAACTTTATTTTTTAATTTTTGTTCGTCTTTTAGTTAGTGATTTTTAATCTTCATCAAAAAAACTGCTATAATATAATTCAAAGATAAAATACTAAATTCATAATATAATGATGGTACTGTGTTATATTATATAACACATATAAAGAATAAATAATGATAAACTAAGGGATATAATGGATTTTTTTGGACATGTGTAATATGAAAAATAAAATAAAATTAACTTATAAATTAAGAAAAGTTAAAATTAACAAAGTTATATTTGAATTAGTAAAGGTAAATTTGATTAATCTTAAATTTTTTGAAATGTTTTTTTTTATAAATATATTTATTTAAAGATTATTATAAATTTTATGGCCAAAGAGTTCATTAAAAGAAAACCTTAAAATTAACATATAAATTAAAGTAAAGATATGTTTGATTTAGGAGCTATCATTCAAATGTGAATCACTTTTTCTTATGTTTAGGATCATTGTGTAGGGTGATGAAATTTAACAAAAGCAATTTCCTATGTTGTGTACGAAAACCTTATTATCAAGTTTAGGAAAATTGATGGCAAGTCAAAAGAAATTAATTGTAATATAGGAGTCGAGCAAAGTTGTCTCATGTCCCCTACCTTTTTTGGCATATACATTGACAAATTAGATGATTTCTTGAAATAAGTAGGATGTGTGAGATCGACTCTAATTGGTATAGTAGGATTCCAACAAGGAATCAAAGAGTTGTTCTAGCTCGAAGATTGAGAAGATCTAGTGACCAGGAGGTTAGCAGACCCTGTTGAGGTGGGGGCCTGCATCAAGGTTCTTTTGTCTCCTCTCCTTTGCCTATTGTCTGGAAGAAAAACTTTATCTTTGATACCACTAAATGGTATCAGACTGTATTCTTTCACCATACTTCTTTTGTCTATGGTCTGCAAGCAAAATTTTGGCTCTGATACCACTTGATGTAGGCCCCCACCTTAGTAGGGTCTGTTGACCTCCTAGTCATTGGATATTCTCAATATTCAGGCTAGAACATCTCTTTTATTCCTTGATGGAATCCTCATGAAATATCCGCAGGTCCTATGTGTAACTCAGCCCATGCAAACAAGCACTAGGCGTGAGTTTCCTTCACGTGACCATGGGTTGTGACCACGAGCCTAACCCAAAAGGTGTTTCGCGATTTCACGCATCGGGTCTTTGCATGTGAGTCACCCCGATTCTCCTGACCTCTAAAACCTCAACAGGAGCCTAGTGTGTACTAGCTCCTCCCTTATCTTCCCTTAATGTGACCTCCGGTCATGATCTGGAGCTCAACTCTCAAGCGCGTTGGGATTTTGTGTATTTGGAACTCTCGATATGATCAGATCTACGGTCCACGATCCTCCTTCGATCAACGGTTGCGATCAAGTTGCGATTTCACGTTTCGCGACTTTGGGAGTCTCCTTACCTCCATTCTCTCGATACCTGAGATTGCGATGGCACTAGATCGACGGCCCAAATCTTTCCTTTGATCAACGGCTATGATCAAGTTTAGATTTCTTGTTTCGCGACTTTGGGAGTCTCCCTACCTTCATTCTCCCGATATCCGAGATCGCGATGGCGCCAGATCAATGGCCTATGATCTTCTTGGATCCAACGACTCAAATCAAGTTGGTATTTCACCTTTCACTCCTTTGACTCTTATGGAGTCCCTTCGACACTTAGTCGAATCTTGGATCTGTGCACTCTTTGCAACATATTCTTACGCAAGACTTGGTTCTTGCGGGTGACTGTGCACGCCTTGGAGCAGTCGCTTTGCACTCCTTGCAAAGGGGAATTTATGTACTATCTCTCCTAAGCTTCGGGATCGAAACAGATCTCATGAATGCAAGGAGTGCATTGATGAGATCTGTTTCG
>JASDQU010338994.1:1819-11908 GCA_032191745.1 Picea mariana
GTGCATTTTAAAACAATAATAACGACCAAGATAAAATACCATAACTAGGAGATTGACAACATATATGGTTGATCTTTAACTTGAATACTTGCGCACTGTAACACACAAAACCCCTTAAGTACCCTTTTAAGGGATGGGATATAAAAAAAAATATTTCCTATAGCTTCTCCGAGTTCCTCGAAGAGAGGCACCATTGCCTTTTTCTCTCCGAGATCTTTCCAATGACTAGAAGCTCATCCAAAACTGAGTTATGGTTCGAGAGTTAAGGCCTTCTGAAGTTTTCTGGGTATCAGTGGACAATGGCCACCCCCCTTCACCATCTGGCTTCAATTTCCTTTTACCATCCAACATGGAACTATCATGGCCCCGATCATCATCCTTTTGAAATGACATGGCCATGGAAGAAGGGTTTATAGGGGAAAAACTCTACCAAGTCATCGCAGGCTTATCTTCTCCCAGAACCTTGGTGCTTCTTGTTTTTGCATTTTAACCTTACCATGTGACCGGTGTTGGAACCTATTCCTCTAGACTTCATCCTTTCCATGCTCTTTTATATAGCATTCAAGATTCCCAAAGACCTGAAGTCCCAAATCCTCCAGAATCTATGGTGGAACTTTGTCCACCTTTAGATCTAACTGTTACAATTTACCCGCACTTAACCAATCACTTGGAATTGAATTGAGAGTTGGGGTCCCACACCTAATTCATGTCCAATCCCATGATTCCACATGGATCTATCTAGACACACCACATCACCATGACGTACGTGGTCCCGTCCTATTGAAGCTTGACACTACAACAGGGGAAACTTTGGTGCTTCGGCACTTCAATGCTTCGGTGCTTTAACCACTTTTCTATATTTGAAAATCCTCTGGAGTTATGAACCCCATAGTCCTACCACGTGGCTCTGGCACTTCAACCCTTTTTGGAGCTTGCGTCTTAGCACTCCAAACACTCGAACTTTCCAACTCCCGGAGCGGGTCCCTCTTGCGTATGTGGAATTATGAATGGGTGTTCCTACTACCATCTACCACCTAGAAGATACATGGAGATGATGCCACGTTGACACGTGGTACCCATCTCTCCAACTCTATACCATATATGATAAATCAATAGGACAAATGTCTTAGACACGTACTGACATGTGGTGGCTCTGTCACATGGTCGGACTCCACTATGTAGTTTTTCCATGTCATCTACTGACATCACTCCAGCCTTCGGCGCTTTGGGGAAACTCCACGCCTTGCATCCTAAATCACCCAAAGTAGGGTTTACCCGGAGAGTCAAATAATGATCGAACAGCCCATAATCTTCCTTGGTTTTATCTAACGGAAGACATTTGGCAGACGACAAGGGTGACACATGGCCCAATCAAATGGTGACACATGTCAAGGTATATTTGACACAGAAGGTCTATGAAAGTAACGAATCAGGATAAGACATGGCACACCTACTATGGGTCCACATCACCCTAGGTGAAATTATCATGCCATGTCACTCTGTCCTTCGGCGCTCTGGCGATATTCCCATTCACCAACATTTCGAACCTCCTAGAGTAGGAATTTGCCAAATGAATTTATGATATCCTTTCACTAGGTTCGATCTAACAGTCGAGAAGGGTCTCGAAGGATCCTTAGATCCACGATCCACATTACTTTGTGAGTTCGACGTTCAAAGGTTCTGATTGTTTAACACATCTTCTCTCCTGGAGTAGGTCAATGCCAAATGACCATGGCATAGATCCAATGGTCATGGGTGATCATGAATAGCCTCAGTTCTACGACTCGCATTACTTCATGACCAAGAAGTGGATCAGTTTTAACAAGGGGGTGAATCCCACGATAATAGGTAAATCGCCACCAACTATCGGTCAACCGTCAAGTTACCGGTAGGATGGGTCTCCTTCGGCTTATTTGGAATTTGCAATGTTCATTCACCCTAGAGCTCCAGACTCCTGGAGTTCCGAATAACTTATCTCCTTTTTTAGTGTAGCGAAGGGTTCCGTGGACCTGGTCCTATGGAACTTTGTCAAGCTTCAGAGGCTACACTCATAACTCTTAGCCAAGATTTGGTTAAGGCTGTGGGAATGAGCCCATGGTCTCTTGGATGACTGGATTGAAGTAAGTGCCTTCCATTTATATAACTTAAGTTCTAAAACAGGGAAAGGTATTTTTGAGGGATCAACAGGTCTAAATCATTCCAGCGAAGCCTACCCCGACTCTTACATTACAAAATCAATCCTTGGGAAAATTCCCTTAAGGATTTTCCAACCAGCACATAAACCATAATCTTATTCCTAATTTCATTTGAAGACCCATGTATAATAGTTCTCTTGTTGCTAAGAAGAGGCAAACAAAAACCATTCAAATGTAGGGGTTCACAGAAGAACAATAAGCATTACTAATATTAATCATGCAATGCAAATTTTAGTCATAGACACAAACATCCAATTAGTCATTTCAATTCTAGTACACATGGTATATGAAATACTTATCTATTATAGTCGATCACTGACCAATTGATTGTGGGTGTTCGCCTTTCCACCCAATCATAGGCTCAAATGAATTCATTCTTAGCACTCTGGTCACCCCCATGCCAAGCCATGATATCACTAGGGAACTTTTTCATTTTCTCAAAGATTATTTCTATGTCACATCCTTGGGGAGGTTTATCAAATGCTCCCTCAGTATCAATCTCGCAACCTTCTGCTCATGTCATGCTTTATGAAAACCCTTAGAGATCCTTTCTCTTGTTCTCTCCTTTTAACCAGAACAACTTAATCCTTCAGTTCTTCTTCAGAACCCCAGAGCCTCATTCATTCTCCTATTTTCTCTTTGCATATCCAGGTCGCACACCCCCCTATGGGCATGGCCTCTTTATTTTCTTCTTTTGTGTGTATTATTGCATTCCTTTTTCCTCCCCATGAAGGTTTTGGACATGTCGTCTTCCTTCTATTAGAAGTAACTAGGGTCAATCTAGGCCTGCAGGAAACTGCACTCTGTGGTACTTCGAGCTGACATTTTTTTGTCTCCTCAACTAGACCCTACATGCTTCCATTCATTGGGGTAGTTTATTGTTCAACCACCAGTCCTTTTCTCATTAACTGATTTTTCCTTGGGATTTGGATGAGGCTTATTATTTAAACAAAGAGAATTTGAGTCATTTTGACATAATGAACCCTCTCTATAGTTTCCTCACTCTTTCCTCTAGTGATATCATGGCCAATACTTCAATGCTTCACCCCAATAGTCATTTGTTGGATATATAAACAATAATACATTTACATTTTGCACATGCCATAGCATGGTAATAATAACTAATGATTAATTACAAGCTTGGGGAAACATGGGTATTACAATTCCCTCCCCCTAAAAGGGAACAACATCCTCGGTGTTCTTTCTCAGTAACACCTATCATGCCTTTGTCATTCAACTTCTTCAAAAATATTGATCATATTTCTTGGTCAGGTCCTTTCCAAACCCTTGGCCTTCATCACTTGCCTTCAATGATTTTGGACAACAAGCATATTAATCACAATTTCATGTGAAAACATATTACTGTTGTGAAAAATTAAAGAGGAAAGATTTCATAATCTATAACAATACTTATCTATGCAGTTTGTGGATTTGCATCCATATGGTTTTCGTGTTATCTTAGCTCATTGTTTTTCCTTGACATACGCATTGTGTGCATGATCCCAATCGATAGTTTATAAGAATTATCAAAGTCGCCTCTTCCTTGTGGTCACTCACCCTCCAAGCCCAAGCTTAGGCATCCCCTTCTCTACTATATAGTCCCTCGAGCGATCCATCTTGCCTTACCAAGGATTTCTCGCTCAAGAATATTTTTAAAGACTTCATTGAGCCTTATAGTTAAGGTGTCCCTCAGACTTGCTCTGTTGAGGCGTCCCTCCGGCTTGTGTTTCCACAACACAACATATTCTAGGGAGCTTGTGGTTTACCACATGGTTCTTATGTCTCAACAGTATCCTTTTTCATGATTTCCTACTTGATAGACTTCACCTATCCTCCCTAGATAGATATTTTTCGTCTCACCTATATCACTAGTATACAGAAATTATGAGATATTATCATCAATTTCAAATTCAGAATTTTCTTGCAAATATGTCACCCACAGATTTCCAAATTCCACATTTATTTTCAAACCTATTATGCACAGGAATAAAATTCACAAGTATGGGACTTTCCTTCCCATATCAGTTTAGTTCGGTAGTCAATTTTTCTTCCTTATGGGCTTACAACACTTCCATATCCAAGACCCTTTACTTCATACAATTTCAACATTCAGCAGCCAAACAAATTGTCAGTTTTCATGCACATTATATTTTCAAAACTATGCATACTAACAATCAAAGTCATTTTCATCTATTCAAGGGTACAGATCAAAAGGAAATATCATTATTTACGTATCCATCCTTTCAACATACCAAATTTTCCAAATGCAACTCAAATATCAATTAAATTTAATCAATGTACCAATATTCATGGCCACATCAATGCCCAATGTACCCTTACATTGGGTTCAAGTTTTCCATAATTATGACAAGAACCTTGCCTTGGTGTGTTGGAGCTCAACCAACCTCTTCACCATAGGTTTAATCATTCTCATTCACTCTTAAAGTAGGACCACGCTTCCCACTATAGATTGATCATGATCCCAAATCAGCACATATGAAACTAAAAGTTTCTCTTGAATGCACCCAAGCATTCTTCCTTCATTAGTAACCAGGGTGTCAACACTCATGGCCACCCAAAATTATGTTTTCTTTAACACCTGTACAATTTAAGTAGTGTATTGGAAGTTCCTCCTTCCTTAATGGGAAATCCATTGTCTACCCTCTTATGAAAATATGCATTTCCTCAATGCATTCCATGCAATGTGCTAACTATGAGAACCTTTATTCCCAATCTCCCTAGATTGGTCATTGTACCCATGGTACTCCTTACTCATGTCATTTCTTGCAAGGATTATAAATCATCCTTGACTAGCATATACTTCCTCTCTCTATTATTCAGATTCTTCTTTCCTGAATCTTACCCTACTTGGGTAGCAATGGCATCAAATAGCCACTCAAAATTATTCGCATATCAGTAAGATAATGAAATATTTTTAGAAGGGGTTCTTACCAAATCCCTTCATACCTTATGCCATACATGAATGAACATTTTTATACCTATTGACAACATAATGAATGAACACACCCTTAAGTTAATATGGATACACACTTCCCTAGCACAACCATGAGATTTTGAACTTGCTCATGTCATTTCACTTCTTCCATGAGTTTCATTCTCAATCCTCATGACTTCTTTTATTTTACAAAGAGGGATTACCCCAGTAGGAAGTTTTTTTTTCTTCAGTTATAACAAGTCAAGTAGGTTGATCTTACCTACTCCAATAAGGCCTCTATACATGGAGGATTGTTCTCCCAATTCCAAATCCTTCATTTAATCAACACTTTTAATTAACAGAGGATTCATAAGCCCAATTTTTAGGCAATCCCTGCCACCTATTCAGTCCATTTTCCTTTTGGACTCAAGTACTCCTTAAAATAAGTTTATGCCATTTGCATCCAAGTTTTATTATTAATGCCCCTCGGCATAATCCCACTTTTGTAGGACTGGCTATCATTTCTACAAAAGAAATTATAGGATTCTTCTGCCACAGTCTAGCATGATTCAATCTCGTTGGGAAAAATCCCAACTAAATTTTAATATGCATCCTTCTCCTCAAGGAACTTATGCAGATAATTTACATACATCGGTAATAAGCTCAACATGCTCATCTTAGCCTTGGTAAACTAGTATTATGACTATTCTCCGGCCCATCCAAGCCTATTTTTGAATCATGCTCTGCTAGATAGGGTAGGGCAAGGTGACCTCTCCCTTAAAGTTTTCTAAGAAATAAAAATATAATCACTTTACTCTTTCATGAACCCAAGAAGACCAAGTATTGTTTCCCTCTCTAATACCACTCTGTCACACACCCAACCACTTAGGTATCCTTTTAAGGGATGGGGTATAATTTTTTTTTTTCTTTTTCTCAACCATCTCAAATCCTCTTCCTGATACCTCCATCATCTTCTACTTGTCAAGATATTTCCAATGATTGTAAGTTTGTCTAGATATGAGGTCTAGACTGAAATTTATATCCCTTCAAATTTATTTAGGCCTTTACCAACTAGGGTCTCTCATTCCCATGTTCGGCATGCCACATGTCACCTTGATTTGTGATTTTTAAGACCTTATATTTCAATTGGAACGTGACACATGTTTCCCATTGATAGGGCTATGTGTCATATATGTCCTTTGTCGCATGTAAACCCCCTAGCATATGCTTTCTTGGCCTAATAGTTGGTGGAATATCAGGGGCACCAGGAGTTATGGACTTCAAGAAACTTGGGATGCTGGAATGTTGGGGTTAACCGACCAAAGGCCTGGACCTACCTGTCCTTGCCTCTTCATTTAATGTGCCACCATGTGTAAGTGTTGACCCTTCGGGAGTCTATGGTTTCAGAACTTTGGAGGTTTGGAGTGGTATATTGGATAATTCGAAAGGGTCGAAGACCCAAATTTACTTTCTTGCTCCTGCAAGCTGTAAGAATAATTTAAATATAATTAATTAACTAAGTGGGACCCTCTCCATAGCTTTGGAATTCAAGAGTTTTGGGGTATATTTATAAGAGCATGAGGAGGAAATTTCATTGAAGTCCGGAGACTTAGGTGCTTATCAAAATTAATGCTCCTAAGTACTTTGAATTCTTTATCTATATTATGATATAATTCAATTGAATTCAACTTATGTGTATGATCAAGGAATTACACAATAAAGTAAGAATGAATTTATGGGAAAAGGACATGTCGTTGTATCATATTAGTCGAAAGTAGAAGATACAACCTGATCACCTTGATGTCGCAAGCTTCCTTTTGGTGGCTCTTGGTTCCAACACACACACTTGCTCTATCCTTGTATGAAGAAGATCCAATTCCTCTTGATAGACTTGCTAGAGTCTCCAAGCTCCTGTTCAAGCTAGGTACTTCACACAATTCCTTCAACAATTCTCCAATTAATCTTGCTTAACCTTTTCCATGAGAATCCCATCAATATATAGGAGAGGATGAGATGGTTACTTGGATGAGAATGATCCCACCAAATCAAGGAAACCAGTAAAATGATAACCATTCGAATGCCAACCCATTCTCTAGAAGATTCCCTTCTAGAACCATCGAGACTTCATCTTTTTCCAAGCTTGAGAACAAGTTCGCACCCTAGATATATAGCACAGTGTGAGAAATCCGCACCCTAGCTGAAGGTAGCCTGCGAGAATAGGTCATTCTCGCACCCTAGGCTATAAGAAACCTATGAACTCTCTCCAAAAATATGTTTTCTAGGAAGAGATGAATGTCACTTTTCTCAGGAGAAAGTTCTTGTTAGGAGCTTGAGTACACCATCATCATTACACCATCAAGATGACCAAAATCATGGGTAACAGAATGCCCCCCAAAGTATGAGGCTGGAATCAATGACAGTCGAAATACTTTGTAGACTGAATGTGTGTGTCGAAAACCAGGAGTGCACCTAATCGGAAACCTGCGAACAACCAAGCATCTGCAGAATATCATACTAGTTCTAAGGTAGGCATTCCCATACTCAGAACACAGACGGATGACATTATAAGCATAGGTCATGGCCACCAATCATACATTATAGATCCATGTCGTCAAAATATAGCATAGCCACCAGGAATACACTGTGGATCTATGCAAGAAAATTCAAATTGAGACGACATAGCCACGAGACATACAAAGTGGATCTATGTGTCACAAATTATACATATTCCATCGCAACCTAGACAAAGAGATGAGATCCAGGGTATTCAATCCCGTCACCTGAAAGTACGAATCTAACCATGTGATTACATGTGTTGAAATCAAACATGGTAGAAACCATTTGATTACCAGTCATTGATGAAATCGTTAACAAGTGCGAGGGAAATCACCATTAATGTCAATGACTCCCAAGGTACACTAGTAAAATCCACCGAATGTGAATGAATGAGTTTAGGTCAAACATCCGACGGAATCTTTCAATCAGGGGTCAATGATTTAAACCCATTGTCGAAAGCGAGGAAACCTGCCATTGAGGCATGCAAGTTCCAAGGTACCAAAGAATTTCTAAGTCTTGTTTCCGGATAATGAGCTGAAGTCAACGGAGAAAAACTCCTCACAGGAGGGCCTTGATGGACACAGGGAAGGCTGGCATAGAGAGAATGGACAACTGCATATGGCCGACTCAATAAAGGTTTCAGATGAACTTCTCTTGAACATATGAATGACACGACCAATGATTTGGCAGCATTGACTCAGAGATGACGCAGGGTATGACCTTGTAGCAAATCGAATGAGAGACAAATGGATTTTCCAAACCGGCTTCAAATAATGAATAGTGGGGTGTCATGTTCAAGAGCGACACTTACTGCCAATTAATATGAATACGAGAACACGTCCCTTTCCCAAATTATCCCCCACCATTTCTGGCGAGTACCTCTTTATTTTTACGCAAGCTTGAGGAGGATAACATATGCTTGTTGATATAAGCTCATCCTTAGGATAAGTCCTTCGGAGTATGTTTAACAAACCCTAGGAAGGAGTGGTTTGGTCCCATTACGGGTCTATCGATGTTTGTTTAACGAGTCCAAAGATAGAAAACTTGAAGGTTTTTCATGATTATAGAGTCTGGAAAAACACTTAAAAGATAAATCTCTCAGTTCCTTTTTCATAAAATAGTCTAATGAGACCGAAAAAGAGATAAATTATCGCCCAACAGACACTTTCTTCAAATACTTTAATGAGCGTAAAAATAGCAAGGTTTCTCGGCAATCTTTTCATGTTTAGAGAGTCTGAAAAGAGCTTAAAGAGGACTCCAAGGGGGTTCCTTTTTCGTATAACCTTGTTGAGCCTGAAAAAGTGATAAAAGTGTGCTCGATCGCGTTCTCATGTATTTTTGAGCATGAAAACGGACAAAGACCAAGCTCGAGGTTTTGTACAAAAACCATAAAAAACAATCAAAACATGCGATGAAGAAGAAAAAATATATGCATCCCTGTGTATGGACATCGAGGTCGTTACGTCTACAAAATTTTCACTCATAAGGGTATTAAGCATTAGGTTTTAATGAATAAACAATTATAAAAATCCAATAACAAATGGTAAAAGTAAATATAAAGGGGTAAAAGTTCTTTTTACCATAATCATTTTAACTTTACCAATATTTGAGTCCAAAACCGCTCTTCTGCCCTTGAATTTTGGCGCTTGATTGTGGGAGTTACGAGAATCCATTCGACGAACCGTCTCTGGCAGTGAGGTAAGCTCCTTGTCCTCTATCTTTTCATGGTTTGATTTTTCATTTTTATTGGCAAAAATCATAGTTTTGAGTTTGTTTTGGGGGTTAAAGTTGCACTTAGCCATTCTCGCAGGCCAGCCACATGGGACCTGCGAGAATGCCTCATTCTCATAGGTGACCCTAAAGGCATCTGCGAGAAACTCGCACTGTGCCTAAAGGGCACCTGCAAGAACTGCAAAGTGGAAAAAAATTTAAAGTTTTTCTCAATGAAAAAGATATCAAGTGTTGAATAGAGTTACTAATGTTCTTCTTATGCTTCTTATGCAGGTATTTGGCTATTACCATGGTTCTGGAATGGTGTGAAAGAGAGCATGAAGAAGATGATGCCATTGTCGAGAATCATCCGGCCATCGTTGCTTCTTTACGAGACTATGGTCTTCTGAAATTCTTTCGTATCCCAGGTATTAGGGCCCAAGTCAGGTTATTAGAGTATCTTGTGCATATGTGGGATCCCAACCAGCAAGTATTCCATGTAGGGGTCCACACATTGTCCTTGGATATTGAGGACATTTACTTCTTGACAGGACTGTCACAGCGTGGGTACCACACAAGCCTGACTGGTAGCAGAGGTGGTGGGTTGCCCATGAGTGAGTACTGTCGCTTGCACTGTGTTCCAGAGGCAGAGAGGAGAAAAGGGAAAGTATCCATTTGGAGAGTGTGGGATTT
>JASDQU010338995.1:0-12641 GCA_032191745.1 Picea mariana
CTTGCAACCATTTTACCATAAATAGTAAACTCACCACTTCCTGTTGAAACTAATTTCTTTTTAATTATTTTCTTATTGCAACAACTTTACCCATGATTAACTTTTAGTTACAACCACTTTGAGTAATAAAATTATTTTATGAGCTTCTAGAATACTTGATTTATTTGACTTTCTAGGGGCTTCTAGATAACTCATGAGGGTTCTCTAACTTCACTAAGCCATATCTCCTCAATCGCGAGGAACTATGTAACGTACCACATATCACCGAAAACGACACAACATGTAGTATCCATATATGATAGTCTTTCCTAAAAATTTACTTATCTTCATTACATTATTCCAACACAGAGGGGGTCCCTTGTCCCACAAACAAGGGGGTCTCATACACCAATTTGGTGTCTAACTTGGTCCTAACCTTAAAAAAAGATTATTATTATTATTATCCATGTTGGTTATCTCAAGTGGTTGAGTGTTGTGGTTTTACGAATGTGGTCTCGGGTCTAAACCAGATTCAAATAAATTTAAATGAAAAATGTAATCAAATTATAAAAATATATTTAAATAAAATAATAAATAAATTTAATTAAGAAATTAACATGTTATTATGCTTTTCTTCAATAAAACAATAATACAATATTAAATAAATGTAATAAATTAATTACTATATTACTTTCCTTATGTATTAAATACACTCAATTCATTTTTTTTTATTTGAATGCTATTTTCATTTAAAATTTATATAATATAATATTTAATAAATTTAATAAATTAATTATTATATTAATTTTCTTTCACATAAAAATATAGTATTAAATATGCTTAAATTTATATTTTTTTATTTAAATAGTGTGGGAAAACTATGAAGAATTTTTTTTTAATTATAAGAATTGAATCTACTTCAACATATTATTTATGGAAAATGAATTTCGATAAGAAAGATAACAATCATTCCTTCCAAAAACTATATAGACTAGAAACATTTTCATATTTATTTATTATTTATTTTTATTTTTTATTTTTTTTATAATTTAATATTTTTTTATCTCTAAACAAATATTATATCATTATTTATCTTAATTTATTTAATTGGTATGAAAGAATCAACTCCAAATTAAACACCTTTCTATCTAAATGTTTTATATCTAACTATATTAAATCCATTGCCATAACTTCCTTTCAAATTATCATTTAAATTCATTTTTTTATTAATTTGAAAAAGGTTTCAATATTTTTATAATTTGAATATGTTTCACAATAACATTCTCTAAAAACTTAGAGACAAATTTATTTAAATAAATAAATTATCAAATCACATTAACATTCTCTAAAAACTTTTAGAGACAAATTTATTTAAATAAATAAATTATCAAATCACAAATATATGTGGATTTTTTTTTTCTTTATTTTAGTATAAAAATAATAATAGAAAAAATCATGTTATCAGCAATGAAGTTGTTCATAAGATATGGTGTTATGGATGAATTGGGATAAAAATATACTTGTGGTAAATTAGGTTTGTAAATCAGTGCATAAGTTCATTTTCTTATTTATTTATTTTTCTTTTCAATATGAACACTTCACCACATATTCTAAAACCTCAACCTTTAAGGAGGTATGTCTAGCAAAGTTATTCTAGAAAGTTTATGAACAAACAGAAGCATTAGAGAAAAATAAACAGAAACATTAAAGAAAAATAAAATAAAGAGAGAAGTGAAACTCCACATAAAAAATTAAATTGTTAAAAGACAATATTGAGACACAGAAAGAGAATAGAATAAGCTTAGAGACTCATTTGCATAAAATAAGGCTAGAATACAAGATATGGAAAAACAAAACCAATCAATCCAAAAAAGCAAATATCAAGAGAGATAGGATTAAAGAGCTAGAAGAAAAACTAGCTAACAATTTGGCCCTAATTAGTTTTGAAAATAAATTGGAGATCAAACCCATCAAAGAGGAAATAAACAAGCTAATCGAGTTGGACCATGCCCGTAACAAAAGAACCTAACATGCTAGCAATAGTAAAATAACTAGAAAATAAATCACAACTTGAAACAACTTACATCATAACTCTAGGGAAAATAATCAAACATAAAAATAGGTTGATCCTTTTCAAAGTAAGTTGTAATAATCATAAATATAGCATATCCATTAAATCCCCAATTATTTGGCTCCAACCAGAAGGAGTCTACAACCCTCTGTGTTCTCTGGCTACAAAAACCTATCCTTGCCTTGTCCAACCACCTTGAAATATAGTTCCAAATGTAGATGAACTATCATTGTCACTGAATCAAATAAACTATAGCTGTCAGTCCTGTCACTAAATCAAATAAACTGTAGCTATCAATCCTGTCACTGAAATCCTGTCACAACCTATACCAAAAATCTTCAAAAAAATACCTGCAGATCCATGACCAATATATTTTGCAACACGTGGATGTCTGCATCTTTATTTACTACAACTCGCAGATGTCCACATAATTCTTTACTGCTACTCGCGGATGTCCACGTCTTTCTTTTCTGCAACTCACGGATGTTCATGCCTTTGTTTGCTGCAACTCACAGAATAGCACAATACTTTTCCAGTATCACTAATATTGTCTCTGTCACTCTATTTTTGTCACTGTCTTAATCTTAGTCACTTTTTGATCTCTCTGTATCTGCTAAAAACCGACTGATCTGATAGAAAATAATACTCATCCAATATCCAAGAAGATCTAACATGACCATGTACTAGGTTCATGCATATGTCTCACTGATATTGTGTGATATAAGAAACCCTTATATTAACCATACATCAAACCCTCACTATTATGCAATCACAATCTGTATTGATAACAATATGTCTCAACCACAAACCCTCAACCATACTTCAAATAACACAATGTATGTCTTAACAAGATGTCCAATGAAGTGTCCCAACAAAAAACAACCAATACAATAGCATTATATCACTACATATATGTCTTATACAGATATACCATACAACCAATAGTCCCTTAAAGGAAAAATCTCAGTTTCCCATGGCCATACCCCAAGCATTCACCAAAGACATACTTAAGACAATTATATAACATATATTTTGTTACTGTAGATAGATCTATGGTACCTTATCACAGTTAGACCTTTTTGTAGCCTCTTCTCGTCTTTACAGATGTTACTGATGATAGATATGGTCTTTTATTCTTCATCTTTGGCAACAGATCTGTGCTCTATCTTCACTAAACTCGCGGGTATCCACGCTTCATCCCATTGTGACCCGCGGGTATCCACACTTCATCCCATTGTGACCCGCGGGTGTCCACGTCCTTCCAGTACTGCAACATGAAGATTTCTTCAGTAAAAATCTAGTTTAGTAACCACAGCCTCAACCCCTTGACTCCTGCAACTTCTTGTCGTTGCTTCAAACTCACTACTTTAGATTTTTCAATGATACCTTCCCATAAAATTTCATAAAAGAGATATTCAGTGTGCTCAAATAGGTGTCAATGGGAGACCCTTGCTCTCTTATTTATACTCTCCAAGTAGCTTCCTTTAGGGGTTATCTTCTAACTATTTTAGTCAACTTCCCTCTTTTAGGACTAACCCACTTTCAACTACTTTATCCACTTGCAACCGGTTTACCATAAATAGTAAACTCACCACTTCTTGTTGAAACTAATTTATTTTTAATTATTTTCTTATTGCAACAACTTTATCCATGATTATCTCCTAGTTACAACCACTTTGAGTAATAAAATTATTTTATGAGCTTCTAGAATACTTGATTTATTTGACTTTCTAGGGGCTTCTAGATAACTCATGAGGGTTCTCTAACTTCACTAAGCCATATCTCCTCAATCGCGAGGAACTATGTGACGTACCACATATCACCGGAAACGACACAACATATAGTATCCATATATGATAGTCTTTCCTAAAAATTTACTTATCTTCATTACATTATTCCAACACAAAGGGGGTTCCTTGTCCCACAAACAAGGGGGTCTCATACACCAATTTGGTGTCTAACTTGGTCATGAGCTTAAAAAAAGATTATTATTATTATTATCCATGTTGGTTATTTCAAGTGGTTGAGTGTTGTGGTTTTACAAATTTGGTCTCGAGGTCAAATACTCGACCAATTATTTTTTCTCTTTGATTAGATTGAAATTGTTGAACCTCTCACTTGATGTCTAAACCATATTCAAATAAATTTAAATGAGAAATGTCATCAAATTATAAAAATATATTTAAATAAATTTAATTAAGAAATTAACATGTTACTATGCTCTTCTTCAATAAAACAATAATACAATATTAAATAAATGTAATAAATTAATTACTATATTACTTTCCTTATGTATTAAATACACTCAATTCATTTTTTTTTATTTGAATGCTATTTTCACTTAAAATTTATATAATATAATATTAAATAAATTTAATAAATTAATTATTATATTATTTTTCTTTCACATAAAAATATAGTATTAAATATGCTTAAATTTATATTTTTTATTTAAATAGTGTGGGAAAACTATGAAGTATTTTTTTTTAATTATAGGAATTGAACATGCTTCAACATATTATTTATGGAAAATGAACTTGGATGGAAAAGATAACAATCATTCCTTCCAAAAATTATATAAACTAGAAACCATTTTATATTTATTTGTTATTTTTTCATTTATTTTTTATTTTATAATTTAATATTTTTTTATCTCTAAACAAATATTATATCATTATTTATCTTAATTTATTTAAACAAATATTATATCATTATTTATCTTAATTTATTTAATTTTTCTGAAAAAATCAACTCCAAATTAAACACCTTTCTATCTAAATGTTTTATATCTAACTATATTAAATCCATTGCCATAACTTCCTTTCAAATTATCATTTAAATTCATTTTTTTTATTACTTTGAAAAAGGTGTTCAATATTTTTATAATTTGAATATGTTTCACACTAACATTCTCTAAAAACTTAGAGACAAATTTATTTAAATAAATAAATTATCAAATCACAAATATATGTGGATTTATTTGTTTTTTTTTATTTTAGTATAAAAAATAATAATAGAAAAATTCATGTTATCAACAATGAAGTCGTTCATAAGATATGGTGTTATGGGTAAATTGGGATAAAAATATACTTGTGGTAAATTAGGTTTGTAAATCAATGTATAAGTTCATTTTCTTATTTATTTATTTTTCTTTTCAATATGAGCACTTCACCACATATTCTAAAACCTAAACCTTCAAGGAGGTATGTTTAGCAAAGTTATTCTAGAAAGTTTATGAACAAACAGAAGCATTAGAGAAAAATAAACAGAAACATTAGAGAAAAATAAAATAAAGAGAGAAGTGAAACTCCACATAAAAAATTAAATTGTTAAAAGACAATATTGAGACACAGAAAGAGAATAGAATAAGCTTAGAGACTCATTTGCATAAAAAAGGCTAGAATACAAGATATGGAAAAACAAAACCAATCAATCCAAAAAAGCAAATATCAAGAGAGATAGGATTAAAGAGGTAGAAGAAAAACTAGCTAACAATTTGGCCCTAATTAGTTTTGAAAATAAATTGGAGATCAAACCCATCAAAGAGGAAATAAACAAGATAATCGAGTTGGACCATGCCTGTAACAAAAGAACCTAACATGCTAGCAATAGTAAAATAACTAGAAAATAAATCACAACTTGAAACAAATTACATCATAACTCTAGGGAAAATAATCAAACATAAAAATAGGTTGATCCTTTTCAAAGTAAGTTGTAATAATCATAAATATAGCATATCCATTAAATCCCCAATTATCTGGCTCCAACCAAAAGGAGTCTACAACCCTCTGTGTTCTCTGGCTACAAAAACCTATCATTGCCTTGTCCAACCACCCTGAAATATAGTTCCAAATGTAGATGAACTATCATTGTCACTGAATCAAATAAACTATAGATGTCAATCGTGTCACTGAATCAAATAAACTGTAGCTGTAAATCCTATCACTGAAATCATGTCACAACCTATACCAAAATTCTTCAAAAAAATACCTACAGCTCCATGACCAATATATTTTGCAACACGTGGATGTCTACATCTTTATTTACTACAACTCGTAGATGTCCGCATATTTCTTTACTACTACTCGTGGATGTCCACGTCTTTCTTTTCTGCAACTCACGGATGTTCACGCCTTTGTTTGTTGCAACTCATAGAATAGCACAATACTTTGCCAGTATCACTAATATTGTCTCTGTCACTCTATTTTTGCCACTGTCTTAATCTTAGTCACTTTTTGATCTCTCTGTATCTGCTAAAAACCGACTGATCTGATAGAAAATAATACTCATCCAATATCCAAGTAGATCTAACACGACCATGTACTAGGTTCATGCATATGTCTCACTGATCTTATGTAATATAAGAAACCCTTATATTAACCATACATCAAACCCTCACTATTATGTAATCACAATCTGTATTGATAACAATATGTCTTAACCACAAACCCTCAACCATACTTCAAATAACACAATGTATGTCTTAACAAGATGTCCAATGAAGTGTCCCAACAAAAAACAACCAATACAATAGTTTTATATCTCTACATATATGTTTTATACAGATATACCATACAACCAATAGTCCCTTAAAGGAAAAATCTCAGTTTCCCATGGCCATACCCCAAGCATTCACCAAAGACATACTTAAGACAATTATATAACATATATTTTGTTACTATAGATAGATCTACGGTACCTTATTACAGTTAGACCTTCCTGTAGCCTCTTCTCATCTCTACAAATGTTACTGATGATAGATATGGTCTTTTGTTCTTCATCTTTGGCAACAGATATGTGCTCTATCTTCACTAAAATTGCGAGTATCCATGCTTCGTCCCATTGTGACCCGCGGGTGTCCACGTCCTTCTAGTACTGCAACATGCAGATTTCTTCAGTAAAAATCTAGTTCAGTAACCACAGTCTCAACCCTTTGACTCCTGCAACTTCTTGTCGTTGCTTAAGACTCACTACTTTAGATTTGTCAATGATACCTTCCCATAAAATTTCATAAAAGAGATATTCAGTGTACTCAAATAGGTGTCAATGGGAGACCCTTGCTCTCTTATTTATACTCTCTTTGAGGACTAACCCACTTTTAAGTACTTTATCCACTTGCAACCATTTTACCATAAATAGTAAACTCACCACTTCTTGTTGAAACTAATTTACTTTTAATTATTTTCTTATTGCAACAACTTTACCCATGATTAACTCCTAGTTACAACCACTTTGAGTAATAAAATTATTTTATGAGCTTCTAGAATACTTGATTTATTTGACTTTCTAGGGGCTTCTAGATAACTCATGAGGGTTCTCTAACTTCACTAAGCCATATCTCCTCAATCGGGAGGAACTATGTGGCGTACCACATATCACCGGAAATGACACAACATGTAGTATCCATATATGATAGTCTTTCCTAAAAATTTACTTATCTTCATTACATTATTCCAACACAGAGGGGGTCCCTTGTCCCACAAACAAGGGGGTCTCATACACCAATTTGGTGTCTAACTTGGTCATGACCTTAAAAAAAGATTATTATTATTATTATCCATGTTGGTTATCTCAAGTGGTTGAGTATTGTGATTTTACGAATGTGGTCTCGGGGTCAAATACTCGACCAATTACTTTTTCTCTTTGATAAGATTGAAATTGTTGAACCTTTCACTCGATCTCTAGACCAGATTCAAATAAATTTAAATGAGAAATGTCATCAAATTATAAAAATATATTTAAATAAAGTAATAAATAAATTTAATTAAGAAATTAACATGTTACTATGTTCTTCTTCAATAAAACAATAATACAATATTAAATAAATGTAATAAATTAATTACTATATTACTTTCCTTATTTATTAAATACACTCAATTCATTTTTTTTTAATTTGAATGCTATTTTCATTTAAAATTTATATAATATAATATTAAATAAATTTAATAAATTAATTATTATATTATTTTTCTTTCACATAAAAATATCGTATTAAATATGCTTAAATTTATATTTTTTTATTTAAATAGTGTGGGAAAACTATGAAGTATTTTTTTTAATTATAGGAATTAACATGTTTCAACATATTATTTATGGAAAATGAACTTGGATGGGAAAGATAACAATCATTCCTTCCAAAAATTATATAGACTAAAAACTTTTTCATATTTATTTGTTATTTTTTTATTTTTTTTTTATTTTATAATTTAATATTATTTTATCTCTAAACAAATATTTTATCATTATTTATCTTAATTTATTTAATTGGTATGAAAAAATCAACTCCAAATTAAACACCTTTCTATCTAAATGTTTTATATCTAACTATATTAAATCCATTGCCATAACTTCCTTTCAAATTATTATTTAAATTATTTTTTTTATTAATTTGAAAAAAGTGTTCAATATTTCTATAATTTGAATATGTTTCACACTAACATTCTCTAAAAACTTAGAGACAAATTTATTTAAATAAATAAATTATCAAATCAAATATATGTGGATTTTTTTTTTCTTTATTTTAGTATAAAAATAATAATAGAAAAATTCATGTTATCAACAATGAAGTTGTTCATAAGATATGGTGTTATGGGTGAATTGGGATAAAAATATACTTGTAGTAAATTAGGTTTGTAAATCAGTGCATAAGTTCATTTTCTTATTTATTTTTATTTTTTTTCAATATGAGCACTTCACCACATATTCTAAAACCTCAACCTTCAAGAAGTTATGTCTAGCAAATTTATTCTAGAAAGTTTATGAACAAACAGAAGCATTAGAGAAAAATAAACATAAACATTAGAGAAAAATAAAATAAAGAGAGAAGTGAAACTCCAAATAAAAAATTAAATTGTTAAAAGACAATATTGAGACAGAGAAAGAGAATAGAATAAGCTTAGAGACTCATTTACATAAAATAAGGCTAGAATACAAGATATGGAAAAACAAAACCAATCAATCCAAAAAAGCAAATATCAAGAGAGATAGGATTAAAGAGGTAGAAGAAAAACTAGCTAACAATTTGGCCCTAATTAGTTTTGAAAATAAATTGGAGATCAAACCCATCAAAGAGGAAATAAACAAGCTAATCGAGTTGGACCATGCCCGTAACAAAAGAACCTAACATGCTAGCAATAGTAAAATAACTAGAAAATAAATCACAACTTGAAACAACTTACATCATAACTCTAGGGAAAATAATCAAACATAAAAATAGGTTGATCATTTTCAAAGTAAGTTGTAATAATCATAAATATAGCATATCCATTAAATCTCCAAGCTTAAAAGGATAAAAAATATTTATAAATGAATACCTCATTTCATAAGATCAAGTTGAATTAAGGAAGGAAGTTCACAAGGTAAAAGAAGTGAGTGGATGGCGTGGATTCATGGCAATGGATGGTATATAAAGTTGGGTGTAGACCCAATAGTGGAAAAAGTTAATTTTCATAATCTTTCTGTGGAAACTCTATCTCATCTTCATTCTAGAGACATTTTATTTGGAACAAGCTTTTATTTGACATGATTCTAATCATGAATTGTCCAAATGGTTGAAAGCTGGTGATTTACTCCTTCAGGGGGCGGCTAGTGTGGAGTGGAATGATTATGTTCGCGTTTTATTAGCTGGCGATATTTGTTTATCTGATCAAGAGGACATAATTGTTTGGTCTTGGAATGTTAATGATGGTCAAGTCATTGTGGGTTCTTATGAAGCTATGATGATTCAGTCGAATCAAGGGGATTTTGAATGGTGGACTTCTCTAATATGGAAGTGGGAGCTACCACTCAAAATTAAACTTTTTATTTGGCTTCTGTTAAAAAAATCGATTTTGACCTGGGATAATCTATGTTGAAGAGGTTTTTGTGGCCTGAGACATTATGTCCTCTGTGGTTTAGCAAAGGAGAATATTTATCACATCTTATGCTACTGCAGATTTGTGCAAGAATTTTGGAAGATATTGAGAATTACCACAAAATTTGTCATTCATGTGGTGTTGTTCTTAAGCTCTTAAATGGTAATGTTTTTCTTAAATGGTAATGTTGGATCTTTTGGGTCTTTGGGTGTTGTTATTTTTCTCCCAAGTTTAGAAGTTGGAACACTTATAGCTCTATGGAGATTCGAAGTTGATGATCGATTGGGCTTCGAATAAGTGGAAAACTAAAACATTAAAAACTTTAATAAAAACAAACTTTAAAACATGACCATTCCATAAACTAAAACAAAAATATAATAATAAAATTAAGATATTAATTAAAAATAAATCTAAAACATCACCTTTACATAAATTAACTAAAGTAAAAATATAATAATAAAATTAATATCATTAATTAAAAATAAATCTAAAACGTCACCATTACATAAACTAACTAAAATAAAAATATAATAATGAAATTAATATCATTAATTAAAAATAAATCTAAAACATCACCATTACATAAACTATTATTATTATTATATACAACTTCCAATCTAAAATAAAAAAATAAAATAATAATTTTACAAATTCTATCTGATAAAATATAATGCATACCTTAACCTAATTATACAATGCAATAGCCCTATATTAGGGCATAAAAATAAAGCAAAAACAGAGAGTACAAACAGGCTGAATAAAAATCCTAGTTACAACCTAACAAATAAACGGGAGTAGGGCTGCGAGATTATTATTAACTGGAGCTTCCAGCGGCACTGGCTCTGACCTTCACGATATCTGAGTGGTGCCTGCTTGTGATACAGAATCGACCATGGATCTCGTCCCTCAAAAACTTTACAACGTCGCTGCGCCGCAGTTGTCTCTGCCTTATAAAATCAATCCAACCGGAGGTGAGTGCGTAAGTTTCGCCGGATCTGAGGACGAAAGTGTGAGCCATTCCATGCTCAAGGTCGTGCAATCTGAGCTTCAACCTTCATCATGGCTGCCTTTTGCTCAGGTCTCAAGTGTGGTATAATATAATTCTCCAACAATATGTTTGAGGCTTCAACCATTTCAGAATTTGATGTTTGTCCCTTCTTATTGAACTCCATAAAGCTGCCAGAATTTGATGTTTGCCCCTTCTTATTGAACTCCATAACGCCAAAATGTTGCTTGAAATGAGACTGAGATTCGCAACTCCTCCGAGCAAACGCAAGTGACTGAAAGGTTTGGATTTCAAGATCTTTGCAACAAAAATGAATGAAAAGTTCGAAGAATCCGCTGTTTTATAGGTTAAAAAAGTGATGTAATTATCTAGCCGACAAAATAATTCGTTGAAGTCGATGTAATAAGGCACCTAAATATAGAGCCGACATCTTTTTATATTTGGAATATAAAAGCAAATAATGTTTCACCCTAACTAATATAGAGATAAAGTAAATTTTATATTTTAAATATAGAGATGGAGTAATGCATTGCCAAGTAATGTAAAGATTATAATAATATTAATCTTAATATTATATACTTTTAAATATAGAGATAAATTAATGTGCTTTTATAGAGGGGAAAATTAAAGAGGTAAGAGGTATCACATTAATAAGTCAATGTATTTTACCCAAAGGTCACTATGACTTTTAGTTCGGTTTCAAAGGGTTTTTCACAATAATCTTGCACAATCTTGAGGATAGGAACCTCATCTTTGACGAAGGTCCTTATTTTTTCAACTCGGTTGGTCTCTTCTTGCGTTTATGGATGGAGAAGTTTAGCCTTGAAACAAAGAATTTTGCGTATGCACCAGTCTGGATTCGACTTTATTCCCTACCACATGAGTTTTGGCTTGAAGAAGTACTGGCGGGTATTGGAAACACCATTGGCGTATATGTGAAATCTTCAGAAGCAACCAAGCAGCGAAGGTACACCCCATATGCGCGCATTTGTGTCTACCTGAATATCTCTAAGACGTTACCAGGTTCCATTGCTCTGGAATACCACGATGAGAAGTAATCACAAACCATTAACTATGAACACATACCTTTCTGTTGCGTGAAATTTCACGAACACGGGCATCTTTTCAAAGATTGCCCCCTCAACATGGTGAGCAAGGAAGAAAACCCTAAGACAAGAAAAACAAAGGACGGTTTCATAACAGTAGCAGGAAGACGGAGACAAGGGGCCAAGAAAACAATCGCTACGGCCACTAGGGAACCACCCTCCAGTAACCCTTTTGATGCCCTGCATTGAGTTCCAGAGAATATGGACACTCCATAGATCCCTCCTACGATGAAGGTTCAGCAAGGCCAAACAAAAGGGAAAATGGTGGAAACCCCTATCGTGGAGAAAATTTCTTCCATTCCAGCTTCTAGTGCTACGGATGTCGAACCTTTAGATCCAGAAGACGGAGATGCAGAAATGGACCTAGATGAGAAGGATCTAGTCGGTATAGATCTAGTGCATCTGGAACAAACTTATCAATACCAACAATTATATACCATCCCACCCGACCAGTTATACAAAGTCCACAAAGTCTTCCTCAACTCTTCGGCAGGCTTCGCCGCTAGATCCAGCTCAGGCCTAAGCATACAAAGAAATCTACTGAAAGAGAAACGCAAAACTCAGAAAGACGAAAAGAAAAGGGGAATAAAATCCACTCAGAATCTCATACAGGAGATTGGACACTT
>JASDQU010339001.1:2139-12502 GCA_032191745.1 Picea mariana
TCAGTGCTTGGATTGATCCTTGGATATGTTCCTTGGTGGTTGAGATAAGTCCCTAGATGTGTCTAGGGCCCCTGGACGTGTTCCAGGGAACCCTTGCTTAATGCATGGGTTGATCCTTGGTCTTGTACCTTGGTGGATAAGACCCTAGATGTGTTCTAGGGCCCCCAGATGTGTTTTGGGGCAACCTGGTTCTTGACCAGGTAGATCTTGGTGTAATACCAAGATATGTTGATGTGTGATCCTCTTCCTCTCTCCTGGGATGTATCTAGGAGTGTGTATGAAGATGGATCTGGCCACATTGTTGATGTACCCTCTTATGCAGTGATGATAAAGTTTATAGGTCACTATGAGATTCATGTGGACATGTTTTGCCATCATGTAACCCCCCCTTGACTTTGTCTTAACAGGTACCCCCCTTGTTGGTTTGCTTTCCCTATTTGTTTTATGTGATGGGGATTTTATTTATGTGATTAGGGTTTTATTTATGAGATTGGGGTTTTAATTTAAATTGATATTAATTGACAATTTAATTAATAATTATATTAATTAAATGTCAATATTTAATTTTATTTTCAATTACCCTAACCCCTCTCCCTAAGTATAAATAAGACCCTACCCCCTTAGCATTCATCACTCACGCTTTCTCTCCTCGCACTCTTTTCTGCGGCTACCTCAGTGGACACTCTCTCTAGTTGGTGCGGCCTCCCTCTTGAGTATCAGTTTCAGATGTTGATTGATCTTGGTTTTTGCTGGTGTATAGGGTGCATGCGGCCCCTCTTTCTTTGACTGCCAGATCTACTGTAACAGAGCTACGGCCCCCCTTCTCCTTGACAGCCAGAACTGTGTAAGAGTTGCGGCCCCCTTCTCCTTGACAACCAGGACTGTGTAAGAGCTGCGGCCCCTCTATCTTTGACAGCCTGTAGCCACGGCCTCTCCTCCTAGTTGTCGTGTGTTGAACTGAAGCCCCTGTGGGGTCTTTCTTCTTCTTGTTCTGTTCTTTTTCTCTATGGAGGGTTTACTTATTTTTTATGGAGGTTTTGACACTTGTTGTACAGTTATTACTGATCTGAGATTTTGCTATTGTTTTAGAGGGTTTGCTATTTTGACTAGTGGAGAGTATGATCTCATTACTATCCATATCTGTGGAAGGTTTTCTCTTGTGTATGATCTCATTACTATCCAGATCTGTGGAAGGTTTTCTCTTGTGTATGATCTCTTTACTATCCAGATCTGTGGAAGGTTTTCTCTTGTGTATGATCTTATTGCTGCCCAGATCTGTGGAAGGTTGTTTGCTTGTGGATGTTCACCTTGCTGTCCTGATCTCATTGCTGCCCAGATCTGTGGAAGGTCGTTTGCTTGTGGATGTTCACCTTGCTTTCCTGATCTCATTGCTGTCCAGATCTGTGGAAGCTTGTTTGCTTGTGGATATTCACCTTGCTGTCCAGATCTGAGTGAGAGTTTACTTGTGGATGTTTCCTTGCTGTCTAGTTTTTGAGTGAGTGTTTGTTGTTAGCTAAGTGAAGGGTTTTTCTATCTAGACTTGTGAAGTGTACGCCACTTACTGTCCAGATCTGTGTAAGGGTTCTCTTATGGTTGATCTACTTGTTGTCTAGATCTGAGGGTTCTCTTGTGATCAATTTCCTTCTGTGCTATCACTGCTTATTGGAAGGTTTTTTTTGTTGGGGTTATTTACTGTTATGACTATGGATTTTTGTTGTTTCCATTGGGGTTTACTATCTATGGCAAAACTGTCCCACAGTTCTCTTTGACAAAGATCAAACCCTAAGAGGTTTGATCCATGAACCCGAACTAAATCTGAGCATACTTACAGAGGCATATATCTCACTTGTGACAAGTACATCTCTCATTGATTTAGGAGGTAAGCTAAAAGTTATTTCATAACTCAGAAATTTTTATTTGCCTCAAATCTGTTTGTATGTTTTATTCTTTATGTTGATTTAGTAATCAGAAAATTTTAAAAGCACTTTTGTTTTTGAATTTTCCCCTTTTCTAACAGTCACACATAGAGGATTTGTTGTATTCATTATGAGGGCATCCCACCCTTTGCACACATTCCTAGGGCACATTATCTTTGAGGGGTTGTTATAACAACCATGGCCCATTATCTTGCACATTTATCTAGGAGATCCTCTTTTCAAGGGGAACATCACCCTAGCTTTGAGGAGCCTTTATGGAATCATTTCAAGTAAAGATGAGGCCTTGTCAGAAGGAGCGCACCCCCTAGGATGCCTCAACGTCCATGGTATGAGGGAGAAAACTTGGTCAAAAGGATGAAAATGCCCCCTTTTCAAGGTGGTTGAGGTTGTTATTATGGAGACATATTTAGGAGCATTCCAACGAGAATGGAGATAAGTGGCACCAAGAACCTCAATACTTGGTCAAAGGGACATATTCCAAGGAAGCATTTTGCCTAGGAGGTTGACAAGTGGCATGAAGATCCATTCAAACCCTTGATCTTGAATTTTTTACTATTTATTGAGGAGCACCCTCCTAGAAGAGACTTATTGTGCATGTAATTTAATATTTGTTGTAGGGGAGAAAAGTGGATCCAGAATTCACTTAGTCATATTTTATAGTAGGATAGATTGAACTACATCTATATATAAAGAGAATCTCTCTCCATTGCTTAGCATGGTTAGATTGATAGGGAGATCCCCTCTGATCTTAGTTGAATATCTAGTGGAGGATGAAGTTAAAGGGCTTCTAGATGTGAGGTTCATAATCTTCTTTTGCATTTTCATGTATGTATTTGATCATTGAAGTTACTCTTGCAAATCTGTTGTAACGGTATTCTGAAGAAGAGTATTTTTGCTCCAAGAAAGAACAAGGTTGAGGTGAAACCTTCCTTGTGACTTGCTGTTCATCATTGTTCAATATTGGATTTGTTATGTCATTTCTGTGAAAGGTGTTGCCGTCCTAATACACACTTGCAAACGTGAGCAAAGTCTGGCTCACTTAGTGTGTCCTTGGAGGTACAATGCCTAGGTTCACAGTCCACATTGTCACCTTGACTGGAACCTCTTCCTTCTAGACTCACTCCTAGGGAAGTCAAGGGGGGTAGACCCTAGTTACTAGATATGATTTAACGTTTATGTTCTAGGAGTTGGTTTTAATTGATTAGAAGTTTGGGGGCAGTACTAACCTATGATGCAAAGGCAGCAAATGCAAGATGCACAATAACTTATGTTAAGCAAACCCTTCCCTTAGTCAACTAAGACTAGTGCCTAAGGTTGGGCAATGGGGTCAACTACGTTCAAGGAGGTTGATTACAAAAGATTACAAGGATCACAAAATTACAACTACTCCACAAAAGATACAAATACTTACAACAATAAATGGGAGATGTTACAACAAGATATAAACAAAATATGTGAGATACACAAGATACAAATGAACAAGATTAATTAAGTGCTTAAATGTGAGAAGTCAAAGATGTTAAAACATGAAGATTATTCACATAATGCCAAGCATGCCCCAATAACAATTGGACTGCTTTTCAATGGCAACCATAAAAGCACTCAAGATCCAACAGGATGATGCCTCCAAGTGGGATGCGCTATCTCTTGTTGAATCACACCACAAAGAGCATAAAATGAAAGATATGAAATACTTGAAAGATAAATGTTCAACACAACTTTGAAAGATTTAACACTTAGATATTTAAACCATGAACTTGCATGAAAGATTGAAAGAAATGTGTGCTTGCAATCTAGTGTTCTAAACAACCATAAGATATGTCCAATAAGAAAATTGTCTAAAAGACCAAGTGGTTAAGAGTTGCTTAAAGATTTTAAAGATTTTAGCTACCCCCCTAGCTAAGTGTCAAACCTTAATCCTCCTCCCCCTATTGCCAGATGGCTGTTGGATGCTCAAGATAGTAAGGCAACGAGGCCCACCCTAGTTGTCATAATCAACCCAAAGAATGGAGTTTTTACAGAAAGGACACTCCTTTGTGCCTTGAGACCGTCCCCGGCCTTCACCTTCCGTTGCCCTCCTCCATTCCCGTTTTAGATGGTGAAGATGGTGGATTATAGGTGTCCTAGTTGGTCTAATATATTGTTATGACTTAGGACTAAGTCTTAAGATGTGTTGTGAGTGTTTTAGATAAGTTTCAGGTGCCCAAAAATAGTGAATTATGCCCAAAACCGAAACTTAAATGACTGTGAAGAGTGTGTTGCAGATTATGAAATTGAAGCTTATGAACACATATTAAGCATGTAAAGAAGAGCTGAAAGCAAAGACCATTCACATCATCATCCACTTAACCATGTATGTATGTAAACTTGAAAGAAAAAGTAAAGTGAAAGACAAGAACAGCTTGCCAACTATAACAGAAAAATGCTTTATGTGATCACCATTTAGCCATGTAATTTAATCCATTTAAAAGCATGCTAAGAAAATGAATATGACTTGCTAAAAAGAAAACTAAGATCTACACCATGTACATGCTCTACATCTGATTTAAACTAATGGACGGCAAATGCCTTAAGAGATAAGTAAATTGCAGATTTAAAGGACTACTTCCAAAGCATTTAAACCATGAGAGATTGCACTTGATAAAAACTAGAGCATGAAAGGAAAATATGCCTTGAGAGCTTAAGCTAAGATTAATGATGTGTGATGACTACTCTAGAGAATTTTAATCCATGAACATAATAACCATCAACACATGATTACCTAGCCATACAATTTTCGGGATTTCTCTCCCAAGGTGTAGGCAATTAGTTGAGCAAAACTTTGAAAAAGAACAAGCAAACCACTCACAATGGCACAAGGTGGAGGCAAGTCTACCAATGTTGTGCCAAAGAAGGTTGGAATGTAAAGACAAGTATTATTAGAGCAAGCTAACCACACAACCTTGTCCTAATGACAAGTGGGGCAAAAAATAACAAATGCAGAAATAAAACTAAGTCCTAGCCCAACGATTTTGGGGGGTTGGCTGAGCCAATCTCTCTCCCAAGGTGTAGGCAGAAAACTAACTTGCAAAAATAAATTACAATGGATGAAAATAGATACAAGAGAATGCAAGCCTCAAGGGAACTTCCCGGGGGCTTGCTACAATGCTAGAAATGAATAGATAGAAGAAGAGATTCGTTACCCAACTAGTGGAGAAGCTCTTGAAGTGTTGTACGGACGAATGTGGGCAGCATAACCCTTTGTCCCTGGTAAGATCCTGCAAAAACTAGCAAGCTATTGCTTGCTGGAAATGCTGCACAACACAAAAAATGTTACAAAAAAATTATGTTTTTAGGCAGAAATTTTCCACACAAAATTATCCAAGTAAAATAAGATTTAGATGACCTATCTAAGATGGTTATCAAACTGAAAAATATGATGAAATAGAACAGAAAATCAGACTAAGCAAAGCATGGAGTTTAAAAGGGCTTTGAGGGAAGACTCCTTCTTGAGGCTATCCCAACAATCCCTTGAGGCAAACCTGCAAAACTCAAGCAATATGTGAGGTATACAAATAGATAACATACATGAATAAGCTAACATATGAAATACTTCACACCACTAGCTACCCAACATGTATAGACCAGCAAGAATACTCTTTGATAATCTACTCAAGTAAACTACTTTACCAAAGATCTACTCAACGCTACACCATATGCAAAAAATGAACAATGTCACCTCATATGCAAGAAGTCAATCAGAATACTCTTGATTACTCCAAATCCTCCAAAGTTTTTTATTAATCCAAAGGGGAGAGTGTTGCAGCAACAAGTTGCTCCAAGACTCTCAAGAGAAAATGGGATGGAAGCAAGAGGTAAAGAGCAAGAGAGATGGGGCAAGATTTCAGTAGAGTAACACTAGCTCAAAGATTGGTGAAGAAATGAGTGAGGAGAGGCTCTATTTATGCTTGGAGAGGCAAAGTCACCCCTCTTGGATGAGATCCAAATGTCAAAAACCAAGCCAAGGAGAGCATCCCAAGGAGAGGGGCGCACCACTTAGGGTTTGGGCATGGATTGGTGATGTGGCATGTGAGTTGGAGTGTGTGGGACCAAGCAAGGATGAGGTGGTGGGCTAGGAAGGGCGCACTACTCATGGGAGGGGCCCACAAGTCATTTAAACGACATTTTCTAAGGTTTATGTGTGAGGGGGGGCACAAATCCCCCTAGGGGCGTGGGTGTTTTAGCAAGTGAGTGGGTGGGGGGGTATGTAAAGGGTTAGGATGTGGTTGGGTAGGTTAGGTGTCATCCCTCTTGCCTTTTATCCATCTTAACATTACCCCATTAACTCAAAATTACAAAAATTACATTTTGACTTAGCAATTAAAATTGTTGTTTTGACTGACTGACACTCCTGGTGGACAAATGCCTAGCAAAAGTTGTCCGACTGAGTTGAAACTTGGTCCAAGGGTGTAGGGGGTGTCTTTCCATTTCTTTTGAGCACAAATACCCCTAGCAAAAGCCCAAGGACCTGGTTTTTACAATAATTGCTCAAAAACAATTAATTAATTAAATAATTAAATTTCCAACCTTAGGAAAATTAATTAAATTTAATTAATTAAAAAAAAAACTATCTAGACTTGACGGAATTCCGCAAAACTTTCTAAGATGCCTTACATGGTCATTTACATCATTCCTAAACAATAGCTACCAGAGGATGAGACCATTAGAACGCCCTTCACCACTTTGGAGGAATTATTGCAGGTGTGAGGGAAAAACTCAAGGGAAATTAATAAGGCTGAAAAGCCTAATTAATAACCTGAAGATAAAAAACCCTTGGTGAAAGGAACTCTCCCAATGAAAACATCCCAAGGTACCTGACCTAACTATGATCCATGTAGACCTATTACATTATTAACCCTCGCAGGGGTGCGGAAATTTCATTTACAAAAATCTGTGTTGGAGGCATAAATTGCCTAGTAGAACCAAATTGTCTTCGACACATTAGCATCTGATGATGCATATCTTCATGGCACATGGAGTTGACCCCCTAGTTGAATAGGCGGTCAACAAAAGGTTATTGCTATATTCTATTGTTGAATGGTTGCACGTTATTGTTGCTGATTTGTAATAGTTGAAGTGGTGCACCTTTGGAGGGGCCCCTTCTTTAATTTCTGCATATTAAAGAGTTCATGTGGTTGGTTAGAGCATGTTTGTAACAGCCTATGCCTCTCTCCATACTCTTCAAACCCTCTTGCTTGTTAAACTTGGCTCTATCACCCATTGGATTGGCACTAATCTTGGCAACCCACCATCCACTTATTTTTAAAGTTCATCTTAACACTTTACTTATGGATACCCCCCTTGTGCTGGAGGAGAGCCGGCCTAAAGTGAGAGGATGAGCTGCTGTGGTGACAGTGGGCAGCCTTCCTGAGTTCCCCTAGGGTTGCGCTTGTGTTTTGGGGTTTTATAACTTGTGTGCAGGTTTGGGAGGTAACAGTATGCAAGAAAACAAGGAAATCAAAGCAAAACTAGTCAATGTCTTGAATAGGAAATGCCAGAAATTTGAAAATATAACATGTTGCATAGCATGAAACTTGAATATTAGAAGAGGATACAAAAATAAATGATGAGAAGGCAACAATCATCAATGAAGTTCACGATAGTCATTAAGTTGAAGACAACTGCAAGCAGTTTACCTAGCAGACTCAAGAATAGACGAACACCAAGCAAGGACAAACAAACAATTGACGTCCAGTCAATACTTCAAGGCTAACAACAGAACTGTGTGAACTGTGGCTAAAAGGATGTTAACAAGGCCTCAAAGACACAAGACACATGTAATTGAGGGGTATGAAAGTAATATGACTAATAAGTGCTATTACGTATTACCAATAACAATAAACTCCTGTCCCTAGCAGCAACAAACAACTTTAGGAAGTGCAAATCAGTAACAACAAAGTGGAACTGACGAGAAACTGAGAGAATGAGTAAATGCATTTCCTTGCTTTCTCAGCAGAACAATAGCTAAATGCCTCCCCTCATGAAAAATAACAACTGAAGAGTGTGCCATAGCGTTCATCTTTAAAGCAACATCTCAAAAAATTTATATGGCAATAGGAATTTACCAATTTGGAAAGGATGCACTAAAAATCAGCAAGATTAGTTATATATCCATTTTAAAAGAAAATATATTGGAAAGAAAAGCATATATGTTGCAGCCATTCAAGATAGCAGATCATGTTCTATTGAAAAGGTTAAAATTAAAAAAGGCTCTGTCCTTACAACTGGATGTGAGTACTTTACAGAAAGAGCACGTGCTTTTGAACGATCATCACCTTCCACTTTTGGTAGGGGAAGCATATCCTTTTCCTGCAGTCACCTATTCAAAAATTAACAGAAAATCTTATAAGAGCAAACAATTTGCTAGGCAGTTCATAAATGAGGATTAGTATCAATGGAACTGCAGAAGAATAATACAAAACATTCATTAAGGTTTTATTGGTAAACACACCCTATCAGAAGCTACTCTTCGGAGAATGCCATTAACCATGTTTCCAGCACCTGCCCTCAGTGCCGCCCTTGCAAGTGTAACATTCTGCATAGCCAACAACAAATGAAATCTGCACCACAATGAAATCAAGAAAGATTCTAGTCTGAAGATGATTATCATTATATATAAAGAAGTTAAAGAACACATGATGTTGGCACATGGAGCTCCAAACAAGACTTGAGAATTGTGTATAGATAAGATATTTTTATTAATGTCCAACAAATGACCACAAAAGTAGGTCAGTGGGACTAAGATAGTACATCTAGTACAGGTACAAAGTGGAAGTCCAAAAGCATCTCCTAGATCAATGCTAAAAGTAGAAAAAGATATTAAGATCTAAGAACAAGCTAGAAACCAGAAGCAAGTCTAGCTAGGAGAGAGTATAAGACAAGGAATGGGTACTGTCTAAGGCTAGGATTACTAAATCTGTTCTTGAAGCTCAATATTAATTTCAAATTTAATCAAACAGAAAATGATTGATTTATGCATTATATTTTGGGTGGTTGAAAGAGTAGACTAGTGCCACACATCCAATTAGGGCAAATGGAGTCTAAGGTATTAAGAAGGTTCAATTTAAATGAGATGAAGGGGTATGATAATGTCGTTATAACATGCTAATATCACACAATTCCAGATTGCAGAAAATTACTTGGAGGGTCATTCCAAAGGTGCTCCTCTTTTACATAAGCATGTAAACAAAGGGGTTCTTTCACCATAAAATAAAAATCTTCCCTACCATCCAATGAAATGACAGCAGCAAGAAGACTATTTTAACAGTAAAAAGAGCAAGAGATAAGGATAGGAAACACTTCAACCAAAACTCTTATTTATTGGTAAATCTATCTTTTCCATAAAGCCCTTTGTAGCAGATTTTAAGATGAATTTCCAGCGACAAGAAATCAGCACATATGGATGAAAGATGAAGAACCTCACATAACAATAACCCTTAACTTTCCTTTCCTTCAAAAGATCTTCAAAAACTAGCCCAAGAGTTCTTTCCTCAAACTTTCAATAACCAAAACAATGAGGGGGTTTCTCTTTAAATAGAGAACTAGCTCAAGAATAATATACAATGTCTAGATCCATGATCTCTCCTAGGAATAATAAAAATATTATCAAATACCAAACAATAAAATACGTGAACAAAAAAGTGGGTGTGCCACTGTCCTCTGCTCATGCAAAATGACTCCTTGAATTAGGCTTGTTTGACCAAGTAAAATGCTTCCTTAATCCATATGCAACCTCCTCCTATGTAGCACTCATCAAGAAGATCCCTCAAAGATGCCTGTTATCGCACGGTTTGTAGGAAAGGTTTGAAAGCTTGAGTCAGGGCTTGAAACCGGCGTAACAGGAGCTTCCCCACCCATTGTCACCTCGATGGGGAGCTCTTTCTATTTAGGAGGGCAAGTCCAAGGGAGACCTCCCTAAGGCAATCTGGATTTAAATAAGGGCTAAAGGATAAAAGACCAAGATTAAGGATCCCTTTCACAGATTGCTGCCCAAGTGAGATAGTCAGGAGAAGTTCTTCCACTGGATGGCACCTGCTTGCGAGACAAGACAACAAAGCTAGAATATATGCTTGCAGTGGGTTAGTACTTCAAAATACTAATGACTATCTTTATCATATATATATATGAGCAATGAATAAATATAATTGTTGATGAAGTCAATGATTATCAAACAAAGGAAAAGGTCACTTCTTCAACAAGTATATCAAGAGCGTTCAATGTGTACATTTAAACCATATATCATTAATGCAATGTCAAATCAGCTCATATACATAAATTTGCTGCGTCACTATATAATGTTTCTGCAATGGGTATGACGTCAGCTTTAATTAATGAACCAAAAAATAATGACAAAGAGCAAAAACGTTTTGTTAAATTAGCTTAGAGAT
>JASDQU010339002.1:0-12502 GCA_032191745.1 Picea mariana
AAAAATAGAATACACAGTTTTTGATGAGATCAATGAAAAAGAAATTCCAAAGGTACCAGAAAATCAAAATGTACAACAACAGGAGCAATAGGTACCTCAAACTCCTGCAAGTGTTGTTAGAATATCTGTCAGGTTAATTAGACCCCCTGAATGATACTCTCCTTCATTGTATTATTTATTGTTGTATGATTTTGGTGAACCAGAATGTTATGGAGAGGCAATGCAGGTAGACACTAAAAATAAGTGGGAGCAAGGCATGAAAGAGGAAATTGATTCCCTAGTAAATAACCAGACTTGGGAATTGGTTCAGTTGCTTGTAGGAAAAAGAGCATTGCATAATAAATTGGCTTACAAGTTGAAGGAAGAAGATGGAGGAAAAAAATGGTACAAGGCTAGACTTGTTGTAAGGGGGTTTGCACAAAAGAAAGGTATAGATTTTGATGAAATATTTTCTCCTATTGTTAAAATGAATTCAATTAGGACTATTTTAAGTCTTGTGGCAGTAGAATATTTGCATCTTGAACAGTTAGATGTAAAAACAACTTTCTCCATGGGGATTTGGAGGAAGAGATTTATATGCAGCAACCACAGGGGTATGAGGTCAAAGGGAAGGAAAATTTGGTATGAAGGTTAAACAAAATCTTCTATGGACCCTAAAGCAAGCTCCAAGGAAGTGGTATTTTAGGTTTGACATGTTTATGAAAGAACAAGGTTATAGTAGATGTCATCCTGACCACTGTGTTTATTTTAAAAGGATAGAAAATGGAAGTTATATTATCTTGCTATTGTATGTAGATGAAATTCTTGTTGCAGGGTCTAATATGAAGGATATAAATGTGCTTGAGAATAAATTAGCTAATTCATTTACGATGAAGGATTTGGGTGCTGCAAAGAAAATCCTTGGTATGAGAAGAACAAGAGACATGAAAAATCACAAATTGACATTGTCTCAGGGTGAATACATAGAGAAGGTATTGGAGAAGTTTAGAATGCATAATGAAAAACCAGTTAGTAAACATTTGGCTAGCCATTTCAAATTAACTAAGGAAATGTGTCCCAAGACACAGAAGGAGATAAAATACATGTCTAGGGTCCTTTATTCATTAGCAGTTGACAACTTGATGTATGTGATGGTTTTCACAAGATCAGATATTGCACATGCAGTGGGAGTTGTGAGAAAGTATATGAAAAATTCAAGTAAAGAACATTGGGAGACAGTTAATTGGATTATCATGTATTTAAGAGATACTGCTACTCATGCATTATGTTTTGGAGGTTCAAACATTTTTCTACATGGATATGTTGATTCATATATGGCAGGTGATAAAGATAGCAGGAGGAGCACCATAGGGTATGTTTTTAATGTAGGTGGAACAACAGTAAGTTGGATTTTGAAACTACAAAAGGTTGTTTCACTTTCAACAACAAAAGTAGAGTATGTTGTTGCTACAGAGGCTAGTAAAGAAATGATTTGGTTACATAGGTTTATGGAGGAATTGGGAAAGAAGTAGGAGAATAGAAGGTTGTACTGTGATAGTGAGAGTGTCATTCATCTTGCAAAGCATAAATGATTTAAGGGGCTAAATTTCACAAACAGGCTAATTTTCCATGGTTTTTCCCATAAAAAGATTTGCCAATTTCCATTTTCTCTAAAACAAATTCGCCAAAATTCCATGGAATAAAACTATTTTGCCTTAAAAATCGCTAAAAATTTATAGAAACTATATGAAATCCTTAGAAATTTGAATATTTTTACAAAACTATCACCAAACATTTTACATTTTGCATATTAAGGACTAGTAAGATTAGCCTAGGTTTCTACATTTTAATATAAATTTCCATCCTTAAAATTATCCTTGTTGCAAAGAACTCATCCTTCCATTCAAAGACTAGGAATATACATCTCAGGTATCATTTCATACGATTCGTCTTGGAAGATGGACATTTGAAGTTGGAAAAGATACATACTAGCCAGAATCATGTAGACATGTTAACAAAGGGAGTAACCAGGGATAAATTGAGTTCCTGCTTAGTTTCATTTGGTCTTCAAGAATGAAGGTGAATATGATAAATTTTCTAGGTCCAAGAAGGATCGTAGTCCATCATATACAACATCGATGGAGTTGTTGAGATCATTCTCCAAGTGGGAGATTATTGGTTGTGGAGCCTGATTATCATCCCAATTCAAAGGTCTTTGTTTTAAGCTATGTTTATACCCAATGAAGACTGTACACTCTAGAATATTGTACACTCGTCCACATGGGGGGGTTGCATGGGAGTTCGAGGGTGAATCCCCTGAAGGAAAAATTTCCTTGTAAATGTATATTGTAATTTCATAGTAAATCTGGACCGTTCATTATAAGGTCGCAGATCTAATGGTAGAAGTTATGCTAGGTTTTTTAACCTATAAAGGAAACCCTATTTTATGAGAGAATTGTATTTAAGATGTGTATCATGGCGAATATTTTATTTTGAAAGAGGATACTGTGAGAGAAAGAAGAGGAAGTTACAGTAGGTGTGTTGTAGGTTGTATCCCTTCACTTTTTGGATAATAATAAAGGAAGGACTTGGAAATTTATCTAGTGGATGTAGCCCACAATAGGTGAACCACATATATCTGTATATCTATTTTATTGTGTATCTTTTGTCTTTTATTTCCGCATTTGTTTCATTTTATTGCTTTGCGATCCTGTTTTTCTAACACTATCCCCTACAACATCTTCACCCACCTCAATTCCTTCCTCATCCCAAGCAAGTGGGGGTCATACGAAATAATTTTTTTAGAGTACAATATCACAATATGGAGAAGTATAAGATGAATAGAGAAAGAGAAATAGGTAAGAAGAGGAGAATTTGTTTTCTATGATCGAACGAATTAAGATACTAATGCCGACTATGATGTTGTGCTTGGTTCTCCGCCATTGGTCGAATAAACTGCGTCTTGTGTGCCTGGTGTTCCTATGTTTTACTAGGTTGAAGATATGTTTATCCTATGAGTAGGATGATTCATGTATACCATTACAAACTTTTGATTTCTTAATACTCTATTTTTGCATCACCCATGGTTTGGTTTCCCAGTTACTCCTTCTCGCATTGGAGTGTTTCTTGGAAGGTTTTTTCCAAATTTTCTTTCTACATCTAGAACAAGAAACAATTAGTGTTTCTACCTTCACCAATGGGCTGTGGAAAACCCAGAGGATCCCTATGAACCTTTATGTGAAGGGAAAATTCCTCTTCTCCAATCCGGACCAAGATGCCTCACCTGCTTCTAAATTTTGGAAACCTGATCCAGGAGGGTCGCCAACTTCTAACTTTGTCCAGCTCATGGTTTATACTCTAGTAATTAGGTTTTTGTAGAGTGAATTTTCTCCTTACTTGGATTTGTTATATAGAGTTTAGCTACATGATATTGAAGCTAGTCTGAACTGGTAGTGGAATTTCCCTGCACGTGCCTTGATCTCCCCATATTGTGAAGTACATGAAAGGAGATAGTTGTTGATTCAAATCATATTGTTATGAGTGAAACTACTTCGAGGTACATTAGCATATATGGCTTATCGTAATTGGGCAGTTCTTGAATGTTCATGGTTCCTTTTGCACATTGATATCCCTACGGTTGTTGAAAAAAAGCTCACGAAAAATCCCCCATGTGATAATCCTAGTGATTTCCTCTTGAATTTTGCACATGATATGAGAATTTTCATGCCATTGAGGCATACTTTTTGTTATTACATCGATCTTTTTTAATTTTTTTATTATTATCCATATTTTCCTGTCATGGTTTGAATGTGCTTATTTTGTTGACATCGACATCTCTTCGACCAACTTTGCTTTTTTCCAGGTTTGACCTACAAGGTCTCAATTGTTGATGCATGGTTGATATGTGAGCCAATCGACGAGAGTTCTTGAACCATCTTTATTACTGGATTGATTTAGTCGATTTCAGTGATGGCTTGTTTGTTCATTCATTTTGCTAATTTTTACTGAGTTTGAATGGTTTTGTCTTTTTTCACACTAATTTGAATCATGTTCTCTTGGTTTGTGTTTGTATGATCTTCGCTCACCTAATCTACACTCGCTTGCACCCCGACTGATCCTTTCACTTGATTCTTTTCTTATGAGTATTTATCTTAAGTCGGTCGATGGTGTAGAATATCTTCTACTACTTTGTCTTGGGCTTGACCAAGGGCTGCTTTCTCTCTCCATTTTACTTTATTGTTGATTTTCCTTTAGTGTTATGGATATTCTTTAAATACTTTAACTNTAATTTTAAGCAAGGTTTATTTATTATAAGTATGATTAGTCAGTTTAGTTGGTTCATGTTGGCAACTCCCTGCTATATTTTGATAACAAGGTTATTTTCTGTTATACCTGATATTTCTTTAGACGTGCACCATTTATTACTTTCTTAAATGGATTCCCCAACAACGTTCTAAGTTGGACCACTCCATTTAGCCGAATATCTTCCACCACACAAGGCCCCAACCATGTTGTTTCCAATTTTCCAGGTTTTCTTTTTATGCGACTATCATACATTAAGACTAAGTCTCCCTCTTTTATATCCTTTTTATTTAAGTGACGATCATGCCACGCTTTTTTTGTTGCTTATGAACCTCTTGGTGATGGATCGTTATTAACATCTCTTCTTCTAGCTTGTTTAGTTGGTATAATTGGTCGTTCATGTTTTTTCCCTTATCAAATTTTTCTATAGCTGCGACCCTGTCGGAATTAGTCCAAAATTGTAGTGGGATAACAAATTTCTGGCCATATACTAGATTGAATGGAGTCTGCATAAATGATCTTTTGAATGTTGATCTATATGCCCAAAGGATTGCATGAATCTTATCATCCCAATCATGTTTATTTATGCCACATATCTTTGTAAGTCCCTTGTATAATGTTTTATTAAAATATTTGACTCCCCCATTTGCTTGTGGGTGATAAGCTGTATTTTTTATATGGTCGATTAAGAATTTTTCCAGTAGAAATTTGATTATTTCAATCACAAAATGAGTTCCCTGGTTACTAATTAGTGTCATAGGATAGCCAAACCTAATAATTATGTTTTCGTAGATGAATTTAGTTGTTACCTCTTTGGTACAAGACTTGACTGGCTCAACTTCTTCCCACTTGGTCACATACTCCACCACAGTAATGATGTACTTGGCACCAGTTCCTCTTGCTCTCTATAGAAATGGCTCGACGAAGTTGATAACCAATATTTAGAAAGATCTATTAGATTTTATTGAACTTAGTGGCATTTTGTTTTTCCACAAAGGTCGTCCAAGCCTCTTACATCTATCACATTTTTTTACTTTGATCCCGACAGTCTTTATGCAAAGTCGGCCACCACAGGCCTGCTTGTAGTACCTTCATGGTTGTTGTTTCGACCTGAAAATATACTTTGGTTGCTTCTGCATGGGCTTCATTGATGATATCCTCCCATTCATGTTCTGGCATGCATATTCTTAAAACATCGTCCATTCCCATTTTTTTATATAAGTATCCATTAATGATTGTGAATGGTGAAACTTTCATGGATATAACTTTCTTTTTGTTTGTTGGGAGGTCCTCTGGGGCCTTTCCTTCTTCTAAGAAATTGGAAATATCTTCTACATCTTTAGGTGGAACTTCAACTATGAATAAGTGTGCGTATGGAAAGTCATCATCGATGCTTGTTGGATCTTCTCATGTTTCTAATTGTGAAATGTGATTAGGTCAGACAATCTTTTCCATGGTCATATGATTATGTCAAATTCAAGTTATTGAAATAATAGTAACCACCAACAAATATTTCCTTGATGAACTGGTTTATTGTCCAATTATTTCAATGCTTGATGGTCTATAAAAAATGTAAAGGGGTTTGCCAATAAATAATGACAGAAATTTTGTAGAACAAAAATAATTGATAAGGCTTCCCTTTCCATAGTTGAATACTTTTTTTCTTCTTTATTCAGTTTCTGACTTACATACGCATTTGGGTGATCCATTTTTTCATCGTATGGATGAGCTAAAACTGACCTGGAAGCTACATTGGATGCATCGACATGGACATGAAATTTTCTCGACCAGTCTAGAAATTTGAGAATGGGTGCTTCTACCAACTTCTTCTTTAAAAATTCGAAGGATTCATGGAAGTCTTGGATCCATTTGAACTCAACATCTTTTCATAAAATCTCATCCATTGGGAAGGTGATGTCTGAGTAGTGGAATATAAATTTCCTATAATAGCCAGTATGACCCAGTAGGATTTTGATCTGTTTTTTATTCACGAGTGGTTTTAGATCAAGGATAATCTTAATATTAGCCACATCGACCTTTAACCCATTTTTACATACCACATTTCCTAGCATGATTCCAATAGGTGTGGAAAATATGCATTTTCTGATGTTTAATGATAATTGAATCTGTCTACAGTGTTCTAGCATAAGTCGAAGCCATTGTATGTGATTTTTGAATAGACTATAGATTGTCTAGTCGTAGAAGTATACATCCATGGTTTTTTAGATATACTCTTGGAATAATTTGGCCACTATTCTTCAAAAAAGGGTTGGTGCATTCTTTAATCTGAATGGCATTACTCTATAGGCAAAAGATCCAAATTCTGACACAAATGTTGTTTTTTCCTAATCTTCTTTTTCTATTGGCACTTGGTTATATCCTAAGAATACATTAGTAAATGAATAGAATTCATGACCAACAACTGCATTTATGATTTCATCAACAAAAGTGGTGGGGAATGGATCTGTCACAGTCTGTTTATTGAGTCCCTAAAAATTGACACAAATTCTTAATTTATTTGGATCATATTTCTTTGGTTGTACCACCATCGTACTTTCCCATCCTCCCTTGTCAATAGGAAAAATCATTCCTTACTTTATCATTCCTTTGATCTCCTTTTGAACGATTGGTTTATACTTATGCGCTAAATTGTATGGCCATTTTTTTGATTGGTTTTTCTCCTGGGATAAGTCCAATCTTCATTTCACCCATTTCCTCTACAAGTCCTTTCAAATCCTTGTAGTCACGTGAAAAAACATCTTGATAATCTTTTAGTATACTAACTATGTTGGTTGTTTTCTTGTTAGACCAATAGTCACCTATTCATACCATTTTTGGTCGACCATCAGTTGATATGTCAAATTCCTTCATTTGTTTTTTTGCGTCCATCCATTCTGGTGGTTTTGCTTCATTGAGATGGCATTCTCCTTCTTTAATTTTTGTAAATATTTTTGGGAAGTTGGGTTGTTCCTGGTATTCTTTGTGTTTTGTGGCTATAATTAATATTGACTTCACATGATTTTGCAGTGCTGGATGGTCTTTCTTACACTATAATCTTTGTCCTGACCATTTTATATTTTCCATGTCGATCCTCCATGTAGTTGAGATTTCCTTATTTTCTACCAACAAAAATATGCAATTCGATGTCGATCCTCCATCAACCAACATATTTTCTTTTTATTTTTGTATAGCTGGTGAAGGACTTTCTAGAAATATTTGTATTTGACATGTTGCATGTTTCAAGTGTTCCTCTACTAGATTAAATTTGAAGTCTTGCACAAAATTTCCTTTGATTTCAGCCCATTTTGAAGTATGGACACATGCTTCTTAAATCTTATACCATTTTCTTGGTATCTAATATAATGTACTTGGAAACATATGGGGCCATGACCTTTCATCCATATATCCTATTCTTCGTCATTTTCTTTCACAACAATGAATATGTTTTGTTGGATCATAGTCGACTTTGAATGTGGGAATATATACATCTTGGGATAATTTCTTGTCTTTGAATCTTTCAACGAAGTGTGTTGAAACAATCATCCATGTTTGTAATCAGGGGGATTGTGTTTCCCACCATATTGCAACCTAGCCTATGAAATTTTCCACAAGGCTCTATGTCCTTCCTTTCTCTCCTATGGATTTTTCTACCTCTTCAACATGGGTTGAAGGGGTATGTCGTTCACTATATCGCAAGGGTTTTCTTATCTGATTGTCGGTCGGAATAAGAGTGGGAGTTTGTTGGGTTATTTTTCATATACTTTTGGTATATCCTGGATTGAGTAGCACGTCTTAAGATGTTTCTTTGGAATAATTTCAATAGACCAACACTCTTTTTCATGTTCTTCATAGTTTTCTATTTTCAAGTTGTATAAGGCGGAGTCAAAATTATGTCCGACCAACATGGGGGATTCTCTTAAAATTTGTTCTTATTTGGTCGGTTATATATAATATTTTTGTTCATTGTTTATATGATATAGACATCTGGATTCTTGATCTTCATCCCATGAATCCATCCATGGTTTTCCTTCTTTTGGATACAGGGGAATAATTATTTTTCTCCCGCTTCCTTTCAATTTAATTCTATCACTTTCCAGGGAGATAGTTGCTTTGATTCATCAAACCCATGGCTGAACAACAAGAGATGCATATGTTTACATTCCTTCAACAAGGTTGATCACCTCAAAGTCGACCAAATTCTTTATTCCCATAATTTGAGTTTCTACATTTCTCAATATTCCAATTGGTTCTATTAATCTATGATCGGATAAGTTAAGATAATTCATCATGGGTGCTAGGTTGGGTTGGCCCATTCATACCCATGTTTCTCATGGTAAAATATTGACTTGCAAACCAAAATCAACGACCACATGATTGACCATCATTCCCTCGATCTCCAAGTCGACTCATGGATCATAATATTTGTTGTTATAAGAGAGATTATTTTCATCTTTGGTCTATTTTTTACCATCTTTGTATTCTCGCAGTATGTTGAGTAGGTCTAACAACCTACCTATCGAATGTTTTTCTTTGAGTAGTTTCAAAAATTCCTAGATGGTGTCTTCATTTCGACTTCTTGGATTTTTTTGATTTTTTGTGGAGTTCCTGAAGAATTTAAGAGCTTCTCTCATGATTTTCTCTTCTTTATCTAGGTTTGGGAAGTTGTTAGTCTTATTTCTTTGGTAATGTTTTGGTGGAGTGTGAATATCTCGTCCTACGCCCAACCTTGTAACAATATGTAAGTTTTTGGAGTTCCTCACCTTTTCCTTGGATATAACATGTAGTAGATTCACATTTTTTCTTGGTATAATTTTGTCGAGTAATATCGGATAGTCTTCTAAAGAGTGATCTCCAATGTCACATATGTTGCAAAATTTTAGATCAATTTTGTCTTTTATAGGACAATCTACACTTCCGTGATCATTTATCTAGTAGTTAAAACAATATGGTCATCCATGACCTCGACCTTGACCACCAAATCCACGTCAACCTCCTCAACCTCGACCACGACCACCATAGTAATCATCCCTTCGACCATAGTTTTTTGCTTGGCTGATGGTTTCTGTGTGGTAGACTGTTCGTATATTATTTTGATTTCTATTGTTTAGATGACATTCTAATGTTCGGTTATTGGAAGCTTCACATATGTTTCACCACTTCATGTTTTTTAGATTACGTGGACAATACTATATAATATGATTAGTTAGGAATTCACATATATTAAAGTATTTCTAGGCTTGTACATGGTGGATGTCTATTTTTTGTGTGTGATCATTTAGGGGAAAATTATCCTTTGTGTGTCCATACCCATTGCATGTGGTGCACCATATTTCATTGCGTCATATAGATATATTTTTTATTGTTTGTTGCAAATGTTCTTGGAAGTAGCCCAACTATATACCACTGGACTAGCAAGTTTTGATCGATCATCATCAATATTTGACTTAGGAGGTCTTTGAATATATTGTCATATTATTTTACCAACTCACTTGGTCTTTACTTGATTTCCTTTAACTTTTGAGTTGCCAAATGTGTGATGTCCTGAATTTTAAAGAATTTTAGAAAAAATTCTTTATTTATTCCTTTGAACGAGTTTGATTTTTTGTGTAGTTCATGAACCATGTTAAGGAACGGTGGCACAACGCAACTCCAAATTGATCCATTTTCTTATCCTCATTTGTAATATAAGTTGCATCCAAAAAAATTCACCTACGAACCAATGAAATTTTGGGTCCTCCTCTCCTTTGTAAATGGGGATGTGGTTGAATCACATTTTGAATTTCTTAGTAGGAACACTCGGTTTTCTTGGTGTTTGAGCTACTACTTCTTTCGAAGGAGATGACGAATCTTCTGGTTGGTTTTTTTATGCATCCAACAATGGATGATACTTAAGGAATAGTTGTTTCTTCTTGAGTACAAAAAATGCATCCTCGGTTTGAGAAATTTGATCTTTATATTCGACTAACCGTCATTCCAAAGGTTGCATCACTTACATACTATAGCTAATTTCTTCTCTCGAGATTATATGTGGTAGGGGGTTGAGTCAGTGAGGTCCTTGATTTAGATAATCATATTTTCTACTTCATTTCTATCCGGCTCGACAATGAATGCATCTCGTAGGTTTCCCTGGTCGTCTATTCTATACCATAGTCTTGCAGATTGGTCGTCGATATGCCGAATTTGTTGGAGAAATTCTCTTATCCGTGGATTGGTTTTTGGTGTGGGATACGTATGTAAAGTTGTCTCAGATTCTTCTTAATCCATACTTTCAATCTTGTTGACTGGTTGATGGATGTTCAATTGTGTGTCACTACTTCTATCGGGTGTCACCATAGTTTCTTATTTTTCCAACTCTGGTCAATCTCTCTCTGACTCAAACTTCTCATGCGCTTTGACATACTGGCCCTCCCTAGACATATTTCTATCCGAATTTCTTTTGTTCCAATGGTTACAAAGTTCTTCTCTTTTTTGTTGTCTTTTATCATGTTCTATTTTCTAGATATCTGTGGATTTCTTATGGGCTTTCTTCCCTCTTGATGACATTTAGGGTTGGGAAACACTACTTCTTGTTTTATGGAATCTCACAATATTGATCGACCCCTCATTTCTGAACCGAATTACTCTAATTCAGGGGCATTGGCCATATTTATTTCTTCAAGAAGTAATCCCATACTTCTCTTGTATCTTTTCACTTTCGTCAAGAAATTCTTCCCACTTTTCGTCTCTTTCTTAGAAGTTTCTATTTGGTAACACTGTGCCTAATATTGGTCAATATTCGATGATATCATCGAATCCCTTGTAGAGGAGGAATTTATGAAGAAGTGTTGGAACCATTCAGAAAAATATGTTGTGCAATTCAATGTATAATTTCTCTTTTATTTTTTCGAGGGATGTCTAATCTTCAATGGCTTGTTATGAAATATAATCTTCGATCATTCTTTCGAGCCAGTCATATAGGTTCCTTCTTCCTCCATTCATCAACTTTAGTCATAGCTTCTTGTTGGGTGTCAAATTACGCATCATCTGATCTGCTAATGTGTTGAAACAATGATTATGGGATAGCTTCAAGAAATCTTCCGTGCATCTTTGAAAAGAACCACGACCTTGTTTCAGCTAGTCATAGGTTATTCCTTCTTGCATAGTTTATGATGTAGTTCTCAATTTTTCACTCCCACCACTAATCTATGTCTTGTAGAGTTAGAATTTATGTACACATCTACATGCCCAAGTTCAATACTATCGACAATGAAACCAATGATGTAATCTAGGGAAAAGTAGGGAGTGTTACCAGTAGATCCTTACATAGACATCAGAGAGATACATGCATACACATAGACATAAGTAGAGTTTACAGAAGTAATGAGATCCCAAAGAAAACTCCTTTTATTATATGATAGATAGTACAAAATAATTACATATAACCTCTCCCATGAAGCTATTTGATCCTTCATGTGATTGTTTATTTATACCTGTTTCAGAAGGTTGTAAATACTTAATTTCCTGGGTTAGTCAATTAATAGAGACTCTGACCAAATTCTACTTCTAACTACTTCATTCGACTGACAAGTTCTAAGTCGACCATCGGGTCTAGTCAACTAGCCCCTACAACAGTCATCAATGACAAATGGGGGGGGGGAGGGGGGTTGTTGGAATTATTTTCATTGATGTCAAAGGATTAATGATGTCATTAATGTCATATCACGACATTACAGTACATACATAATTTCCAAGATTGGTTTATATAGGTCTACAATTATATTAAAAAAAGGGTGCATGTAAAAAAAGTAAAAATTGAAATGGTGGTTTCAAACACATGGGTTTGGGGTATTTTCCCATGCTTTGGAGTATTTTCCCATGGTATTTGGGGTATTTTCCCATAGTATTGGGAATTAATTATTTAATTAAGAGACATGTCCCTTCATGAAGGGTTATGAAAAAGTATAAAAATAGAAATCATTTAAAGAAAGTGTGTGTGTGTGTGTGTGTGAAAAATGGATTAGAAAATATTGAATTGCGAAATCCGTTTTAGGTCATCTTGGACTTTTTGCAATAACGTTTTTTTCTAGTATGTTTCAAACCCTACAATTTGTAATGGATAGACCATATATCTTTGTGTACTTTTGGTAAAAATTGAAAATGTTGGTTCAATATACTTTTGGAGATATGACATGTGGAAGATAGGGTTCTTGAATGCTCCTGAAATCAGTTTCAAACAGGTCAT